>CAIGRP010103661.1:0-116239 GCA_903798385.1 Fraxinus cuspidata | reverse complement strand
CATGTGGGAATATTTGTATAATCATCTAGTAATTTATTTTCTCGCGCTTATAAATTGTATAGAAGAGCCTAGTATTTATAGGGATCCATTGTAATTTTCTATTTTCTCCATTATTTTTTAGTCAATAAAATCTCTCAATTACTATGTTATATTTATTGTCTTTATTATTCTTTTTCTTGATCAAATACTTCATTATTGTGCCAAATAACTTCAACATCTCAATTCGGTGGTTAGTTTCATAACAAGTGGTATCAGAGTTATTCTGGTATTTTGTTTGTTTTATAACATATTTCTTCAGCTATAATTTTCTTTTAATGGATTAATTTTTGGATAATTCTATCTCCTCCCACTACTTGTGTCTTTTTGAAGGTGTGTGTTGGGATGAAAATATTATCTTCAATTTTTATTTTTTCATTTTTTAAGTGTGGGGTAAGAGGGAGGGAGGGTAGAGCAAGGACGGTTCGATTTCCCCATGGGCACGCTTCATAACATTAAATTCATGGTGCAAGAAGATATACCAGCCCCCTTTTGTGATCGACCTTCTTAAGGATGCCTGAAAATCCCGTGAAGCCCCACGATGCAACTTGGGCAGTTAAACCTGGTACTAGATTTGCATTGGACTTTCCTGTCAACGACACTTCTGCAGCTTTTCTAGATCTGCCTCTCCTCTTAGTTGTTGTATTAGATTGTGTAGCATCTTTGGATTCGACCAAAGGAGAGTCTACACCAACCTTCAGGGAATCCAGAACTTGCTGCTCTTCTTCAAATGCTTGATCGGCTTTTCTTTTCTTCCTTTGCATGTTTGAATATTTCTTCCATGTCATCCTCATCTACTGGTCTAGGTTTGTTAATTTGACGCTTTCTGCGAATGATTAAAGAAGAGTTTTGCCAGGATTATTATATATTGTGCTTGAGATTTACCCGAGTTAAGACATGATGTATCTGATACTTACACATTAAACAAGAGAGATGCCAAATTTATCGGGAATAAGGAAACCAGTAGATCAAACAAACGAGGGTGAAAGGAACAACCAAGACTCTTGCGTATTTCCGACCTTGGATTCGACAAATCCTCCGGTCCCATCACATTCTCGTATGAAGTCGTGTGAACTCCTTGTTCATTACACACCTCAAAAACACACATCCAGGGAAGAGTGGTTTCGGTCTAACAGACAATGATCCCATTCTTTAATTCTCTTTTGATTTGCACAGATGGAATATATACTTGCAGTTGCAGATCACAACAAGAAGTTTCGGGTTCAATCAATTTCCAGCCATCGAATTTCTTTGGTATCAAAGTATAATACAACAGCTTTATGCCGAGGAAATATTATAAAATGGCCGGTTGACCCGACCGTATTTTCATTTTGGCCTTTGACCATTAAAAAGAGTGAGGGAGATAAAAGTTAAATTGTGAAGTTAAAAGAACAAAAGCCAAGAATTAATTTCTCATCTTATGCAAACAGTGGAGGAAAAAGTAAAAAACTCTCATGTTGGGATCCAGTTCGCACAGTCGACCACACCACTCTCACAGTCAACCCAATGCCGACCACCACACAATCCAGTCAATGGCAACGTTATCTTCAACAAGGTTAATTTTTTTGTGGATTATGAGATGATGAAATAAGGTTTAGATTAAATTTAACATTTATTTAGTTCATTGCTCATTATATTTCGTGGATTTTGGCGATTTATACTGTCAACAAGCATTAGTTTTGCTAGTTTTGACGATTTTTAGGGCCAAGGTTTTTTTTTAATATCTTTCAATGCAATTTCAAGTAATAATTATATTGTCATGAGTCATCAAACAGTTCCTTCAAGATTGCATATAATTATATTGTTCAAAAAATAATAATTGAATTTCGCACTTTAAAAAAAAGAAAAAAAAAACCTGAGCCGGCTCAACTCGGGCCAAAAAAGTCCGAACCATTTTTTACCCGAGCCGCGACCTTCGGCTCGGCTCCTTCACATCCCTAGGTGTTTTTAGTTGTTTGGGCTCCATTATACCACGTTATAATGGGAGAAATATTAATTTTTGGAGAAAATGTGGTTTAAAAAGGAAAAGTTTGTAAGTTTATGAATAATATTATTTTATTGAAGAATATGTAGTTGATAAGAAGAGAGAGAAAATGAATTTTAATTTAATGAGGCCAAATCGTATATTTTCAACCCGCACTGGTTCATTGGGTATAGCCCAAGTTCTTACAGGGGTTTGATTGCCCAATTCACATACAATAATAATATTTGAACCTAATGAATTTATATAATGATTTACGTACAAATAAAATGTCAAAAAAGAGTATAATTTTTTTTTTATTTGATTGAATAAATTCTGAAACAATCATATCTCACCACATCATGTACATGTAAATCATTCTGAATATGTAGTACAAGCTCACAAATATCCAAGTTTAGTTACTTAATTTTAAATATTTTTAATTCCGAGAATCCTGCATTTTTATTTTAAATTTTTAGTAACACAATTGTATGTAATATTATTTAACATATATTTCATCACCTATTTTTATGATCAATATCAAATAAATGATAATCCCCCAATGGCAGCAAGAATTTGATGGGTTGAAATTGCAAGTGAGCAATATCGTCGACATATAGTCAAATGGATCCAATTAGTCCAAATTATTGTTCCACGAAGACTATTCTTAATTTTAATAAACTTTTAGCTTATATTAACAATGCAAAATTTCAATAGATTGATTTTAATTATTCTACTAATTCTAAACTAAGAAACGATTAAAAATGTTGTGCGGTTAACAATGTTGGCAAATATTCACGTTGTGTATTCTAAACACACTATCTCTATGTAAATTTTAATATAACTAGGAATTCTATTCCACTAAAAAGTTCAAGTAAATATTGCGAAATATATTCGTATCTCCTAACTAAATTGTTGATTTTTTATTTTTTTAACTAATTTAGTAACTCACCTCTTGACTATTTATCGTTCACAAATCAATGAATAATTGACAGAAATTAATTGAATCAAACAGAAAAATAAAAAGGGTACACATCAATAAACAAAAACAATGTCTTCGGTAATCAAAATCAAGGTTTAGCTTAACCTCTTCGGGGGTAGCCAAATTGGTGGAGCAGGTGAGCGTGGAGACCGAAGGTCACGAGTTCGAATTCCCTGCCAACACTTCATCGGTCGAGCCCGTCGCACAGGGCTTGCCTAGTGCGGTTTATCTCTCATGTGTGGTTTGCGGGCTATTGCACATGGTGCGAGATTTACCCAGTGCGCACTCACGAGTAGCAGCTGCGGATTCCTACGTCAACAAAAAAAAGAAAAAAAAATCAAGGTTTAGCTTAAACTATATTATTCGTCCTAATTGTGAATTTAGTCGGAAAATCATAACAAAATGAGAAAATACAAATCAGAATAACAGTACATCATCAGGTTTTCGAATAAAAAGAGAAGAACTTGAATATCAATTTTGCACCAAGGTTGAAATCTACTTTTTTCAATGAATTTCTCAAAACAATTATCTCCTTGTTTTATATTTTTCTCTCAAATTTTATCCCTAAGACTCTCAAAATTGCCAGCCCTAATAATGAGTCAAAACTCATATTTATACTGTTCTGATTCCATTAAAATTCGTGCGTGAAAAAATTCCCAAAATCCCTTTTGATTTTGAACAAATATAGTCCATAATAAATTCTTAAAACAAGGTAGAATTTGGGCAAAATTGCAATCAGGATACCAAATCTTTAATTTAGTTGCAAACTTTGCCCAAATATTTCATTTGTGTCATCTCATAATACCAAACATTTAAACAATTTGCACCCAGAATCCAAATTGACGAAAACAATTAGTTTGACCGTTAATTGACCAATAATTAAAAGTCAAACCAATTGTTGACTAATTTTAAAAGGGCAAATGGGTGACTTTACATTTTATATATAATTTTTTTTAAAAAAAGAATTAAATTAAAAAATATGAAAATACTGTTCATCTTCTTCCCCGCCCCCCAACACCCAAACCAAAAATGGGAACTCCGAGTCGGAATCAGAGTCTGTGTCGGCGGAGTAATCAGAGTTGTTGGTGGTGAGGTTGAACCACTTGCGCTTAACCAGAGTCCAGAAAAACTACAGGCATGTGCAACCAAAACACAATTTTCAGCTCAACTTCTCTGCAATCTCTCTAAAGTTATTCAAAGAAAACAAAAAGGCGAGCTAAAAATTCTGCTTCCCCCATTTCCACCTTCTTCTTCTCCATTCACCCCACCTCTGCAAATTTGGGAGATCAAAATTGCAGTCTGCAGGTTCATTTTTCCATGACAGAAGCACCACACTTGGCACCTTTATGGGGGTCACCTTGCAGGCCATCACATTCAAGGCTTCCTCCTCCCAGCACCGACAGTCGGAGAATTCGATCTCTGCTGCACGAGCCGGCCGGTGAAACAAGACACCCAAAAGGGTCGGGCTCGGGGAGCGATGGCGACGGAGGAGAAGCGACTTCGGCGGCAAAGAAGGAGATGGTGGATGCTATGCAGGGATGATTATGACTGTCGGCGGGCGTCTCTCGGGGAATAATTAGAGGTGGAGATGAGGTTCAACGATGGCGTTTTCTTTAGTGGAAGAGATGGCAGTGGGAGTGGTATGTGTGGGGTTGATGGAGAAGAAGATGATTTTTTAATTCTTTTTTTTTTAAATTATATAAAAAATATAAAGTTACCTATTTGCCATTTTAAAATTAGTCGACAGTTGGTCATACCTTTAATTATTGGTCAACTAATAGTTTCTGTCAATTTGGACTCCTAGTGCGAGTTGTTTAAAGATTTGGTATCGTGGATGCTACAAATAAAATGTTTGGACAAAATTTACAACTAAATAAAATATTTGGTTATCGTGACTGTAATCTTTCCTGGAATTTGGGAGGCTAGCATTGGTTGAAGGGGGTGGGCCCCACTCCCACCACTCCATATGGCACTTTCAGCCCTCAAACTTTTTTTCAGCTTCTAATTGAGTTTGTTAGACTCCCAATTTAGTCCTTTAATCCATCCTACAAACACGAGAACATTTACACCAAATGAAGAATATTGGCGCAAAAATTATAAACTTAAAGGCCCTAAATAAGTGCAAAAAGTACATTATTCATAAGTCCATTGTCAACTCATGCTTTTAAGCTACTAGTAAGCTATTTAATCATATATTCTCAATTTATTTAATTAACTTTCATTTACTCTAGTCGTGCCTTACCTTGCGAAACGCGTTATTAGGCCAATAGCCACAATTACAAGGCTATATTAAAAACCCTAAACATAGCCCGAGAAATTTTAATGTCTTTAAATCTTGATTTGATGTGATTAATGACACGTGCAAATTCGTGGAATATTATTTTTTTCCTAAAAAAGGTAAATTGTTACTTTTTAACTAGACGAAAAATGTTAATTGTTGGCTTCTCAAGTTTCTTGGAATTGGAGGTACTTTTACGATGAAAATTTTAAGAAAAAGAAGAATCAACTACGTACAAAAGAAAACGATTTTTATAATTCTTGTATGAATTTATTTAAGATATGTTCAATTTCAGTTAGAATTTGTGTAGTTCAATACCTAAATATTGGAAGTCATAAAAGGTAGAATCTCTTCATTACAATTGAATTGAATTGAGTCGAAACTCTTTTAAATTTGTATTAACAAAAAAATATCTTAAAACTCCACTTATTCCATTAGTTACAACAACATTGGAAAATTATGTATATAAGAGTTTTAATTTTGAAGCCAGCCTTGCAAGAGTTTGAAAACTTCAACACGCATGGACATTCCAACACGGCTGCAACAAATTACATACCAATTTACAAAACCAAAAGAAAAATATAACCAATGAAATTACTTTTGAAATTTTTAAAAAATTAATTAAAAAATTAGTACGTGGTCTCCATTATTGTCCAATGCCTAGAAGCCACCCTCCCAACCAGTTGTTAATTAGCAGCCAAACGCGTCCCTAAATGTAGAATGCGTCAAATTATTCATTTAAGTACATTTTTGGTTCATCTCCCTCCCCCACCCCCCACCCCCCCGACCAAACCTTATATAAATGTTAATACTTCCTTGAATTTTTCTTAAGAACCCATTTGATATCTCATTGATTTGTGCACTCCAAGCAAAAATACCACAACCAAAAGCTTAAAACAAAGCATCAACCAAGGCATGGCTTCTTCAATGAGATTGTCGTTCATTCTCTTCTTTGCATGCTCTCTCTTCCTACAAGGGACATTAGGTACATTCAAACGCTTTTATACATATATCTAATGGCATGTCTTGCACGTCCTTTTAGGACGGACATTGGTCTATATCGCTCCGTATGTAAACGAGACAACTGTATGCATGTTACACAAACTCGTGTAGATGTTAGAAATGCACCGGCACTCATTTTAATTAGTTTTGAATAGAATCTTGAGGCTCAACATTAAAAAGTTGCATGGAGGAGTAATCCAAAACATTTATATGTTTCGATGCAGCTGAGGTGATTTGTGAGACTCTACCATCCAATCTTTGTTCCTTTGCAATTGCATCGTCTGGGAAGAGGTGCGTCTTAGAGAACTTCCAAAATAACGATGGGAAATTGGAGTTCACTTGTAAGACATCGGAGGTGGTTGTGTCGACAATGGTAGGTTACATAGAGACTGATAAGTGTGTGAGTGCGTGTGGGGTTGACCGAAACTTTGTCGGAATATCCTCCGATGCCTTCCTTGCTCCACAATTCACCGCCAATCTTTGCTCGCCGGCGTGTTATCAGAACTGCCCCAACATTGTTGACCTTTACTTTAACTTGGCTGCCGGAGAAGGTAAGAAAATATATAAATATGACAATTAATCATTATGAATTATTATCCGTTCAATTTCTTTAAGTTTAATCAAAGCATATAGATTTCCTAAAAAAGGGACATCTGCTACTCAATGTTGCCGTCGGTTGAAATGAAATTATGATGCCTAAAATGATGTGTTCTAAAATGTGCAGGAGTATATCTGCCCGCCCTTTGTGAGAAACAAAAGTCCAACCCCCATCGTGCCATGATGGAGCTTTCGAGCAGTGGTGGCGTCGCCCCTGGTCCGGTAGCTGCAATACTTGCTGAAGCCCCTGCACCTGCAATTTTCTAATTTACTTCATATTATATATATATATATATATTTTAAAATTATTATGAAGGATATGGGGAATACTCCAACTATGCTATCTATATATATTAGAGAGAAAATGGAAATTGAGATGCTCTTGTTTTGGATTGGCTTCGGCAATAATCCTTTTTTCCTTTTGACCTCTATGGTTTGCAACTTGTGACTTGTATAAATTATAAGTTGGGGTTTCTGAGTTTTAAACAAAATCATTTTAGTTCTTAAACTTTCATTATCGTAACACATATAACTCCGACGAGTAGAACTGTCTAAATTGCCGTTATCGTGCATATTAGGCGAAACACTATTTCAAATGTAAAAGAGGAAATAGAAATAAGTGAAATAAAACGGGGAATGAAAAAGATAAGAAAAGATCTATCCATCTTCACTGCTATACAATTTGCCTAGCTCAACCCTCAACCTCCTAAACCACTAATCATTGATAACCTCTATTATCGTAGTCTTTAAATATCAAAGTGTTACTGTTTTATTTTTAGACGTAGTTGAATGATGTCAAATTGATCTATTCGACCAAATCAAGTCGACCCTATTTAACACCAAAAAAGATGTCAAGGTAGAAGAACGTCAAAACTAATACATATTCCAATATTAACTAGAATATACGAGTTTCATCTATTCATTTTAATAATATTAACCTTTTAAATCTTAATAAAAGATATTTTACGATATTTCGTATTTCATTTTCAAAGATGTACAATGAAAACTGAATCGATACAAAAGAACTTAACAAAACCAGCTCGAGTAATAGGCTTAAGAACTTGGGCCTGACTAGTCTTTCAAGTGGACTGGGTTGAACCCAATTTGTCGGGTGTCGCCCCTCTTAATGGATGGTTAAGAATCCAACTAGTCCTTCGATTATTATTGATGTCAAACATATGTTCATACATATTATTTAAGATTTTCTTATCGAAAAAACTCCGATTTTTTTTTTTGTCTAAAACGAATTCAGAATTTTTTTTTATTAAATATTTAAAAACAAAACATAGTGTCTCTAGAGACTAGACTTTACAAAACATATCAATAATTTTACACAAAAAAATTAAATCCTGTTTTGGATAGTGGTACTTTGACTTTTTTTATGTTGTTCACGCAAAGCCTAATGGAAACACCACATAGGGTGGTCCACCTAGAGTCGCAGGTCAGGTCACGCCCAAATTTACTACTGCCGGTGGTCCCATCAGTTAATCATTTTTAATTATTAATTTTAATGAATTTACAATTTTTTAATTATATACTTTATTGATTTTTATCCAAATTTATTAAAAAAATGTTTTTAATTTCTACCGAATATAAACCTCTTAACATCACGTGGCTTGAAATTCAAACCGATTTTAGTGAGTGCTTGTTTGAGACTCATTTATATTGTAACAATGCATTTTGGAATGGTAGATTGAAGGAGAATGTGAGATTAAAAATAAGAAAGATTTTTGAGTTTTTCGTTTAATATTATTTTATAGAAAAATATTTGATTAAAAAATAAAAGAAAAAATATATTTTAAAAATAATGAGATCAAACAAACTCGAATACCATAATATTCTTGTACAATTCAATACAATCATGCAAACTCACACACGAGGAGGTGAGTAATTTTCTTTTTTGCTTTCTTATTGAGGTGGGTCCCACGTTGTACCCACCTCATGTGTGGGGGTGTATGGCTCATTGGCTCTAGACAAACGTGGGACCCATGTAGGGCCTTGTACAAAGGGCTTAATCAAAATCAATAAGGGTCTGCCACATGGTGACAGTCAGTTTGACATCGTCATAATAGTACTTTCCACCAGGGCACAAGTAAACAAATAAGTCAGAGAAGTATTTATTTATTTTCAACCAATAATTTTTACATTTTTTGTTTGTGAGAATACCTTTGGAGAAAATTTAGCCCTTTGACGATCATTATGAAAAGTCCTCTTTTTTTTTTTTTTTTGCACGTATTCGTTTTCAATCTATATTTATATAGTAAAATATTTTGTACATAAACTTAAAATATTTTCTCATTTTTTAATTCCATATTCTTCAAAAATTCACTACTCAAAACTTTATTTTTGACAAATAATGACCATCAAACAGAGCCTTAGTATTATCTATTGACTATTGCGTAATTAATTTAAGCCTCATATTTGGACTACATTAATTTTAAAATACAATTTTCTCTTTATTCTTTTTAACCACACAATTTTCAATAAAATAATGTGGCACGTAAGCTCAAAAAATTTCTTTCTTTTTTAATCTCACATTCTTCAAAAAATTATTATTGTAAAATACTTTTTTTTTTCCCTCAAAAACTAATTATAATTGAGCTCAAACAAGGGTTAAGTATACACACCCCGATGTAAACAACTACCTCTTTTTTTATTTCTCACTTCAAATTTCTTATCAAATCATGTATTATTTATAATTTTGATCGACAACAATAATTATGGATCCATTCAAGTTCCATTAAGGTAAAAAATGATCATTTACGATCATGTTTTACTTAAAAATTTAACAAAAAATTACTAATTTTGAAATTATATATATAGTCATGTACTATTGATGCACCCTTCACGTACCAAAAATATCAAAAGATCGATCAATAATTACCTAATGCATGTGAATGTAGCGTAACACGCGTTAACGAACATAGAACGAGTATTGATGATTGGTTAGTTAAATACTCATTTCTCTTAGAAATTCCAATTACTTTTTAAAATGAAGTAATTTTATTTGATTTAGTTACTTTTTATTGTTTTATATTTAGAATTTCATTTTTCTTTTTCACTTGTCGTGTAGGCAGCAGCGTAGAAGGTAAATAGTCATATGTTAATGGAGCGTAAAGCTAAACTTTGATTTTTAAATTAAACTCTTATTATTGTAATTAATAATTAATATTCATAAAAGTCCACTTAAAATAAAGAAAAATAATGTGTAAAAGAGCATCTTATCCTTAATTATTGGCCATTATTATGGCTTAACCAAGATGCAAACACTTGTCAATTGTTCTTAAAAGCAAATCAATAAGTTCTGCGCTATAATAATGACTTATTAAAACATTACTTATTGATATATTACGTTATTAGCCTCCAACATGTTGCACTTAGGGGTAGGCACGGGTCGAATCAAACACAACCCAACAATGGAATCGACAGTAAAATCCGAACGCGAAATCTAATTGACAAAATGAATAAGCCAATTCAAATCGACTTGAGTCGGTTCGATTTGTCAAGTTCGAGTGATTATTTTTTCTCGAAAATCAATTTTTTTAAAATACACCCCTCAAATCGACATCACACCATACCGACTCAAACAAAGAAGTTACATTGTTAGTCTCCAACACGAGGCGCATTGGGGCAGGGTGAGCTCGGGTCCAACCTGACAACCAAATTGATGTTTCGGGTTTAAACGAAATCTCAAGACAAAATCGGATTGACAAGAATAATAAATTAATTAAAATCAAAGTCAGTTTGATTTGTTTGGTTCAAAGGAATTTTTTCATTCAAAATCATTTTTTTTAATCGTCCCCTGAAATCAAGGATTTCAAATTGGCTTAAGCCAACTGGCAAATAGAATCAATATTTCTCCCAAGCATCCCGAGTCTCCATTTGACAGTTTGGATCAATTAGAAGTGTAATTTGCCCACCCTTAAATTTACACTTAAGAGCATAGTATTTAGATCCGACCCGCTTCTCGACTCGAAAAAAATATCGGGTCATCAAGTTAGTGGTTCAACTGGTGGATTATTGCTAGATTCTATTTTTAATTTGTTAATATTCTTTAAAGCAAAAATATATTACATATTGTATTTTACGCCACTTCGCTTAAAGTTATTATATAAATTTCACCCCGACTCTGTGCATTCCATAGTGGTCATGGTTCCAATGTCTCATGTAAGAAATTGTTGGTTCGAATATGTCCTCATGCAAAATTGACATATTAATTTTGCTCTCTAGTTTGGACCAATTTGATAGAAATGAACCGGTTCTCGTTTCCACTAAATCCGTCAGTTTAAGTCAATGATGAAAGGTTCCTGACCAGTTCATTTGTAATTGGACCAATTACTGTCAATCGGATCAGATAATTGTTCGGTTCACCGGTTCTTGGGTTGAGCCGACCGGTCCGGTCCAATTTTAATAACCTGCTTAAGAGTGTCTGAGTGTGTTTTGAGCTCCCCCTTTTTTAGTAAAAAATAAATATGTTTTATAATAGTGATATTTCAAATATATGTGATTAAAAAGTACGTAAATATTTAAGATTTACGTATAATATTATTTTTTTTGAAAGAATTTACGATTGAACTGCTCATTATTTTATTGAAATAATATAGAATTGAAAATAAATTTGAAAAAAAAATATAATTTAGAGAACAAGAGTGAGTTTTGTCTTGAAGCAATCTGTTAATTTCTCTGATCCAACTCCCCAAGCGTCTCTCTCTCGTATAATTGTTGTTCCTTGCCATCTTAAAAGTTAAAATCCAAGTCACTTCTAGGCATTTCCACGCAAATGCTCAAAATTTCCTCTCTCCCGTTGTGTGTGAAAGAGAGTAAAATAATGACACACCAGGAGACTTGAAAGGGTCACCTAATCCAATGCTGGCTACTAATTTTTCACATTATACTCTTGAGAACTCACAAATACACATTATACAACGACAGACTAACAAGCTGCTGAATTTAACTCATTTGGGGTTTCTAAAGACTCAATCTTGAAGCATTTAATGCACTGTTTCCACGTTGAATCACAGCTTTTTGCTTCTGGGTCTACATTATGTCGACTTCTGAAATATCCCAGGTGGACTTAGAATGCGGCGGGAGCGGCGGAGACGGCGTCGAGGAGGAAGAAGATGGTAACGTTTTTTTCTCCGACGCCGATGAGGGCTCTTGTTATTCTCAGTTTTACTCCACCGTTGATGGGGATGGCTCTTATGATGATTACAGCATTGCCTGTGGCTCTAAGTGCGGCGAGATTTTGGAGGACGAGGTTTTGGATTCTAGGAGAGTTTCATCGGTGGCTGGTTCTGATTCTTCTGATTGTTCAGTGGATATAGAAAATGGTGGGTTTCGAGAAATTAAGGTGCATTTGGAGAGGGTTGAGAGAGATTGTAGGATTTGCCATTTGAGTTTGGTGAGTAGTAGCCCTGAATCTGGGGTTGCCATTGAGTTGGGCTGTTCTTGTAAGGATGATTTGGCTGCTGCTCATAAGCATTGTGCAGAAACTTGGTTCAAAATTAAAGGGAACAAGTGAGTAATCCTAAAGCTTGAGATTTTTTTTTTAATTGTTGTGATCATGTGAAATTTGTTTTGCATTTTAAGATTTGGTCCTTGAAGAGTCTAGCTTAATCCTAATGTACACTTACCTTCAACCTCAAATCGACCTAATATTCCGACAACAATTCTGTGTGCTTTGATTGTTTTTCGTATAGTTTGTTGGTACTGCACAAGGTTGGTATGTTTTCATAATAAAGATACCAAAATTTAGTTTAGTGAAAAGGAAAGGTAAAGAAGATTGTGTTATTGAGGTGATAGGAAAAAGTAAAGCAAAAGAATAAAGCAGTTGGAAGGATTGCTTAAATTTCTATTAACACCGACGATTCCTTTCTATTATGGATTTTATGAATTTTATCTGCTAGCTCATTCTTGGGATTCTCTTTCTTTCTTTATCTAAGGATAGATTTTATATATTCAGTTCGTTTTGTGCGAAAAGATTATTGTTCTCTGGTCCTGCTTTTTGAATATTTTGTTGTTATGATTTTTAAGAGAAATATCTGTCCATAAATTTGTAATGGAACTTTTCGTTTCGAAGTGATGCTGAATCTGCTTGTTAATATGAATAAGTATTGTGACTTGTTATGCACAAGGTGTTCCATAAGTGAGATTATATGTTTATATCTGTGAATGAAGTACATAAATCTAATAAACATGTGGTACATCAGCTATTTTTCTTTCCTTTTCTATGACAGTTCTCACTGGTTTAATTAGTCTTTACCCTCACTATCTTTATTTACAAATTACAAAGTTATTTCTGCAAGTGCCAGTGTAGTTAATGATAAGAAGCTCGAAAACGTAATGATAAAAATTGCTGGGATCCCTATCAACGTGAAGCTGGTTGAGATCCTCTAAGATGATAAAAATTTGCTATCTAACCGGGTTATGGATAAGACGGAGTTTATCTATTTCAAGAAGAGGAAGAGAAGGGGGGTGGCGGCTATGGAGTTTGTATCTTCATTTGTGATAATCTTGCCTCCTATCCATTATTTAATCTTATGCATTTATGGCTTCAAGGCGTTTCATTAGGATTTTTAGCCTACGTTATTCAATCTTATGCAACTTAATTTTATGGTATTGTGCATAAATATGAAGTCAAGGTGTTTTAGTGGATGTGAAAATAGACAGAACATGTATTTGTGTAATGGAGTTAAATATGAGACCCTTTTTCTTTATAATTTGATCAAGATTAACTACACCAAGGATGCTTGAACCTCGCAAGAAGTTAAGGTGTAGTGTTTTCATGAAAGACGACATATTTTCTATGCTAACTTTGTTTACACATATCATTTCATTGTTTCTTGTGCTCTCTTTATTTTACTGCCAAATTTCTCATGTTGCTTGTCTTTGCCAGGACTTGCGAAATATGTAATTCAATTGCGCGCAACGTTGTTGGCCCGAACAGTACTGAGGGAGCACAACAAACAAATGAAACTAATGCCGTCGAAACAAATACATCATCAACTCCAGCTTCCCTTGCTACAGACAGTCGAAGTTGCTTAAATGGTCATCGATTTTTGAATTTTCTTCTTGCTAGCATGGTATTTGCTTTTGTCATATCTTGGCTTTTCCACTTTAATATCCCATCATAAATATCGTAAACAGTTCACAAGACCAGGAAGCCTCTGAAGATGATTGCAGACTAGCAAAAATATTGGTAGATACCAGTTGAGTTTTCGCTTGTATAGACTTCCCTGAGTCATATCTGTACTTCCGACTTCAACAAAAATTTGCAATTAATATGCAATATGCATGTACATTGGTTAGCTGTGACATTTCTATATGTTGAAGTCTTTGAATCTATGTATTTTCCACTTGTTCCTGAATGAACTACACATCTGTGGATGTGGATTTTTGAGAGGTACTTTCGCCATTAGAAAACTTTCTGTGTTGTTTTGTATTGTGTTGAAGGTTTTTTTTTTTTCCTCCTTTTGAGACAAATTCCACGCACTTGGAAGAGAACTGGATGGATAAAACAAGAAATAAATCACAAATAAAGAGCTGAAGATTACACAGAAGATGAAAATTTAAACAACTCCTCCCACCATTAGACTCAATGTCCTGCAAACCGTCGAAGGTGATGCTACTTTGGGACCTTGAACTTCTTCAATCCATGTGCCCTCTCCTTTGTACCGTTTGACACCTTTTATTCTTTCCTCCTTCAGACAAGTTATCATGTGAAATATGCGACGAGGGCTGTTTACTGGGAGGCGATGGATTAAAACACGAACTACTTGATGGGGATTGTTCTCCTTTATATATTGAACTGGGATTCAAACCATGAGATAACGGTAGTTTTCTCGGATTTGAATGAGGTTCACTTGCCCTAAACATTCACTATTGAACAATGGCTACTTTTTCATTTGTAGGTATACATTCATTGAACTTCCATTTCTCCAAACGCTTCCAATCAAAAAGCTCAAAGCCTTCTCTGGAATACTTTCCTGCTTCTCCACATGCTGCAGAAAGCCCGGTAAACTTGACATATGCTCGACAAGCTCATAATCTTTAACAGTCCCACTCCCAGGTTGTGACTTTTCTGTATTCTCTGAAGATTTAAATTGAATCTTGTGCTCAATACTTGTACCCTATCTCAATTCACAATGTTGATTAATATATGGCTTGCCAAATGGGTGTCAAACCTTATATTTGTCTTGAAACTAACTTTTATCTGCTGAGGGCAACAGAGTCTCCTCTTTGACAGTATTTTGAGTTTGTAGTCACATTGAACTCTTCTGCTCTAAACTCTGGCCCATGTCCCTAGCCGTTTTCTACATATTCAGGATCTAAGTTTATGATAGATGACAAGGATGTCAACGAGCCTGGCCAAAACTTGAGGCTCGAGCTCGGCTCGAGTAAAAAAGGTTCGTGTTTTTTTTGGTTCGATCCAAACTTTTGCTTGGCCAAAAATTTAGGCTCGAACCAAGCTCTCTGCTCGGGCCTTGTCGAGCCGAGCAAAGCCAGCTCACGAGGTAAATATATATATTAAAATACCTGGGAGCAGCTTGCAGGCAGCTAACTGCTGCTTGGTTATATTTATTTTTTTATTTTTTTTAATACAGCTAGCTGCCTGGTTTTATTATTCTTTTTATTTTTTTCGTCGAAAATAGCTCGTGACACGTGTCAACCCGTGTGGCTCGTCCTTGGGCTCGGGCTTTCGTGGACCGTGCCATGAGCAGCTCAAGCTGGCGAGCAAAATTCACAATGCTAGATGACATGGCATTACATCTCCACTCATTTTCTTAGCTGTCAGGAATTAGGTCCTAGTTATTCTCTACAAAACTTGCAATCTGATTAATGTTTCCAGTTCACAAATCCAGAGCAACAAAAGCTAAATTATTACTAAAAGGCACCGAAATATGCATCAAATAGCACAATAAATCAAGAACAAGCACGCGTCCCATAAGATAGTTTCAAGAAAAAGTGAATCCTTGGAAGAAATCCAGTAACCCCAATAATTTTCCAATTAAACGAGTAATGATATTTAGTACCATTAGTATTACAACATCAGTATAGATAACATTACGTTTCATTGACTGAAAGGTTCAATTATATGAAGAACATTAATGTGTCGTCAAGTGTCATTAAATGTGTATTAAGATAGAGAAATTCCTTGAATTTATAGGAGGTGAAATTAGGTTAAGATATATGTCCAAATTGGATTTCAAAGGAGTTTCAATCAAATAAGGATAGTTGCCTTCGTGTCACGCATGATTATGTTTCAGCGCAATCGTCAATATTTTTGTCATATATTTCTCTTCCAATATCTAATTGAAACGATTCAAAGTGAATTGGAAAGCTGACTCAAATTATTACAATTATTTTTAAAATATCATTTTTACAATTTGAACATTTACTATACGAAAAATGGGTCTCAATTCACGGATGAAAATATGGATTGGTAAAAATACTGACAATATTTCAATACTTCACTATTTTGACTTCTAATTGCATCCAATTGATACTGTGTGATCTTCAATCATCATTTTTTAGTTCGAATCAATTATAGAATATTTACACTTTGCTCTCTTTGAATTTCTTCCATTTTTTGTTAATTTTTTGCTCATTTTGTCTAATTCACGTCATTCATTGAGTTTTTTCTAACAAATGATAAATACACAAAATTAGACTATAATTTATCAAAAGTAATACCAAATTTTTTCTAAGTCAATGACTAAGTTTTAAAAATACATTTATCCTTAATGATAGGCCACTCAATGTGTCCAAGGGAAGAGTTGTACTCGAATTCAATATTTGGAAGCCATACCCCACCTGTTGTCCTTGCATGTTGACCATCTTTCTGATGTAAATTGTAACCACTCAATTTCGAATTGTTATTCTTAATCAAATCATCTGGTCTATCACTCCACCCTAGCAAGAGTTATGCTACATGTAGAGTTTATTTTTTACATGATCTTTTATCTACGCTCATAATAGTGTGGGGATCACACATTTGTGAGTTTTTTTATTCACACAGGCCCCACTTGCATGTGAGAAGATGTCACATTTTCGATAACCTCCTTCGATGCAAATAGAATTATCCAACATCTCCATATTTACAGGGCATTTGGCAAGCAGAATAAAATTGTCAAAAGGAGGATTTTCGCCATGGATGCTCCTCATGTGGTGCTTTTGCCTTTCCCTGCACAAGGCCACATCAAACCTATGCTCGTGTTAGCTCAACTTCTCTGCCACGGCGGCAGCTTCAACATCACCTTCGTCAACACTGAACACAACCACCGCCGGCTTCTCAACCTCATCGATCAACCCGCCTTCAGCCGCCGCTTTCCGACACTCCAGTTCATGTCCATTCCAGACGGGCTTCAGCCGGAGCATCCGCGGGCTGGACCCTCCACCGTTGACTTGTTGTTTTCTACTAGTTCAGTGAGCAAGCCGGAATTGAGGAATCTGATTGTTTCTCTTAGCCAGGAACCGACGTGTATTATAGCAGATGGGATTATGTCATTTGCAGTTGATGTTGCCGATGAGCTTGGAATACCTGTTATCACGTTCCGGACTTACAGTGCGACCTGTACTTGGATTTATTTTCATCTTCAGAAGCTCATCCAAAATGGAGAAATTCCAGTGCTTCAAGGTACAAATCTTTCTTTTAATTATGATTATGATAAAATAGAATCAATTAATCTCTCCTCTCCGTAGTAAAAAATGGTTGGAACTAAATAAACTTTTAGTTTTGAGTAATACTGATGCTATTCATCAATAGAATATCTCCAATGCACCGTGTGAATTGCCGAGGACTCAAATTCCATATTCAATGTATATTTAGTGAATATTTAAGATGACAAATCAATTAATGTAACATACGACGATAACTATTTTATTAATAACAATATTGATGACTACCATTTAACAGAACCTTCTAAGTCAGCTCAAAACATGTCATGATAACAACAATTAGGGAAAAATTAGGGCTCAGCTCCTTTCACATAGTATTTTCAGAGGTCCTTAATCTTTAAAGGGAGATTTCGGGTCCCCAACCTATTTAGATTGGTGAATTTAGATTTCGAAATGATTGAAATCATGTAAGACGTTAAAATTGCACGTAACTTTCACACGATTCATAGTTATAGGACAAAAATGTAAACGCCTAAAATTTATATTCAAACTAAATGAAAGTTACCTGCGATTTTATTGTCTGAGTTCATAAATTCAAATAAGTTGTGTACCTAAACTTACTTTTTAATGATTAAAAACACATAATCACACTGCTGAAAGGTATATTGAGCACAAAGGGCCAACCTTAATCTACACTACAAGCTGAGAGCAGGCACTGTGCATTGGAAAAAGAAAGTAATTTTGACTCAAAGACACAATACACCTGTATCCTGTCCTGATTGTCCTGTTACTAAAAATTTACATGATAAATTATGTTCACTAAAAATTATTAACAGGAAATGAAGACATGGACAAGCAAATTTCTTGCATTCCTGGGCTGGAAAACGTTTTAAGACGCCGAGATCTTCCAAGTATCTGCAAACTAGAACCCGATAGCCCGATTCTGCAGTTTTACATCACCCAGGCCTCGAAAATGACTCGAGCTTCTGCCCTCATACTCAACACTTTTCAAGAACTGGAAAGTCCAATGATCACTCATCTACAGTCTATTTTTCCTACAGTTTATACAATTGGTCCATTACACTCACTCTTGGACTCCATCATTATTGATGCTCCATCAAAAAACTCATCGAGTTTGATCGAGATGGATGAATCCTGTATCAAATGGCTTGATTCTCAGCACCCAAAATCAGTACTGTATGTTAGTTTCGGCAGTGTAATTGTATTGTCTAATGACCAATTGTTGGAATTCTGGTATGGGCTCATGAACAGTGGAAAGCCATTTTTATGGGCCATTAGGCCAGACTTGATTTTGGGCAATAATGGGCAGAACAAGATTCTAGAGGAACTGAAAAGGGCCACTAAGGAAATGGGCTGTATAGTTAGTTGGGCCCCACAAGAGGATGTTCTGGCCCATCAAGCCATTGGTGGGTTTTTGACCCATAGTGGATGGAACTCTACTTTGGAAAGTATTTCTTCAGGCGTGCCCATGATTTGTTGGCCCATGATTGTGGACCAACAAGTGAACAGTAGGTGTGTGAGTCATATATGGAAAGTAGGGGTTGATATGAAGGACACGTGTGACAGATCAACGGTGGAAAAACTTGTAAGAGATGTGATGGAGAATAAGATTGAAGAAATCATGGAATCAACGATGAAGAATTCAAGGTTGGCCAATGATGGCATTCATGAAGGTGGGTCATCACATGGAAATATCAAGAGACTAGCACTAGACATAATATCAATTCATTCAAGAAAAATTGCAGTGACTAAAGAAATTATGCCCCACTGACCTGCACTTAGAGAATGATTTTATTGAAAGATTTGAGATGTAAGTGCTAAGATTAAAAGGTTGGGGACCTAAGAGTATATGTTTGAAATTTCTATTGCAAATTTCCTTATTATTTATTACGGTTATACTACGTGTACATTAAAAATTAAAAAAATTATTTACTAATAGATGCTGTGATAAAATATGATTGAGTCAATTTTACCAATTAACTAAAAAATAACTCTTTACTTTCTTTTTGACACATCACCAATCTATAAAAGAATTTGCAAATGGTGACGTACAAATTGTATTATTCATTATTACACTTTAACGAACATGCATCTTTTGTTTTGATGCATATTGGTCCCAACAATGCGTGCAGAGGACGCTAATAGAGTTTTCCACACCTATTGACTGATAAATTGAAAGTACAGTTTCTATATGATAATATGATATGATACTAACTACAACGCGCGTATAGTTTGGGTAGCGTAGGTGCAAACTTGTCAAAATGATAATTGACAGGTTTTGTCAATTGTCACCATCTCTTAGTCTTGGTCTCTCCTTGCTGTTTATGAGTACGACGAAACTCCACGAGGAGGACCAAAATTTAAAGATGGCATCATTTTTTCTTTGATATTCTCTCCAAGAAGCATATGAATAATCGACACTCCCACAAAATATTCTTAAATTATCATTAATTTTGTGTAATTCCCACACAAAAATCTCTCTTCTCCTCTCCTATAATGTCTCATGAGCATGCTTATGGCACCATGCCCATCTCGCCTGATTCCAAGTATAATAATAGTATGAACATGAATGATATGGCCATGCACATGACCTTTTTTTGGGGCAAAGATGTGTTGGTTCTGTTTGATGGGTGGCCAAACGGACGCCTTGGCATGTACATACTGGCTCTGGCCTTTGTGTTCTTGCTAGCGGTGGCGGTTGAAATCTTGTCGACGGTGCCTATAAAGCCAACGATGAGGCCTTTGAGTGGTGGGTTGGTTCAGGCGGCTGTTTATGCTGTTCGTATGGCTCTTGCTTACTCGATCATGCTTTCTGTCATGTCCTTCAACGTCGGGATTTTCATTGTAGCGGTGGCTGGCCACGCCGTGGGGTCTTTTATCGTCAAGTACCGTGCGACTGCGGCGGTTTATATGGCGGCGAACGACGCTCCTAAAGTTTAGTTATATTGTATGTGCCCTCCTCTAGTTTGTTTCTGTATTTCTTTTCTTTCTTCCTGAAGTCTGATTTTCTATTTTAATTATACAATATTTGAAGACGACGATCAAAATAAATGAAAGATGAGATGATCATTAAAATCAGATGGCATTTGAGGCCCTGCAGCCTTAGCGAATTTGTCCATGCAGTCTGTTATTTATTTTTGTTTTCTCAAATAAATTAATCGAAAAACAGAAAATCCTCAACATAAGCAAGTAAAATTTCAAGGCATAAAAAAGTAAAACAGAAGGAAAGTGCTTCCAATTTCTTTCATTCAAGAAACCAAGTAATTTCTGCTCTGACGATTAGTCTTCCCCTTTCTTAATGGCATACATTATTTCATTGGTACAAGTGATTTTCCTCGAAAGTTAAAATCCAAGTTCGTTTGGCTCGCATGACGAGAATCTAATATACTAACTCACAAAATGGTACATCTGTCTAATCCAAGGGCTGTGAAAAATCTTCTGCCACTAGGCCACAAACCGGACAAAAAACCCATACGAGTTTGAGCATTAGCCTGAGGAACATTCTCCTTGTTACTCTGCAAACGAATTCGAGCAGTAGCTGGTTTTCCGTTACTATCTAAATCATCCTCATCATCAATCTCGTGGGTTTCGTCAAGAACTTGATCTACTGTATCGCTTATTCCAGCCTCTGCAATCTCTCCAGGCTTCTTGTCGAACAGTCCCTTAAATTGCTGACGAGCCCTTCTATGGATTTCCTGTTTTATGAGCGGGAGGCAAATGTTAAATTCAATAGATTTGAAGCAAAATTCAAACTTGTTTCCATTCAACCAACCTGCTGCTCCTTATTGAGTCTAACAAGAGCCGATTTTGCAGTTGACTCGGATGATTTATCTATGGTCATCATCTAGAAACATGCTTAAACTTAATTAGTTAATTGTAACATATTGCATGCTCAAACTTAATTAGGTAATAGTAAAATACCTTATTGAAATCCTCTCCAGCTTCTTCAAAATCTCCAGCAGACATGTATGCCATTCCACGGCGGTAGAGCGCTTTTACATGAACGGGATTTGCATCCAACACCTGTATAATATCATGGAAACGCGCATCAATCTTGATAGAGAAGCATGACTTGTCACGTCTGGGACAACTGAATTGCAAAGGTTCGTGGGGAATTCCGGCTCAAATGAGCATTTTTGAAACAGGAATATAGCTAAAGCATGAATAGTGCAATAGCAGCTTGTGCATTCATTCTCTCTATTATTGAATGCTATGGAACGTGAACCAAAGACTGTTGGAAGTGTAATAGCATGATTTTGTAGCTACAGTACGGATTTACACTTGACATTTCCCTGTCAATTTTCCTCTTTCCCCACCCCAAAACAATGGAAAATGATGATTAAAATGGAATTCGAAAATAAGAAGTCCAAAATAAGGGCAAGGAAACCTATCACAGATCAGAATCCTAGTAAATTCAAATGTTCGTAATGACTACAAAAAGAGTTCGGACTTTCTTGTCGTTAGTTCTAAACTCACCATTATTTCTGCATTCCTCTGAAACGAGAAAAGCAACGGTTATTTTGCATCAAAAAGGATAAAGCATGAATGCATACAGAAGGGGTGCATAAAACCAATAATTTGCACCCAAATTCCAACATTTGAAATTAGGCTACCGAGAACTAGTTTCAACAGCACAATGATAAATATATATAAGCTCGACAGACAAAATACAGCATAAGATATACCTTATTACATGCTTCAATTGACTTCCTTGGTTCTCCCATTTTCAGAAAGCAGGCAGCCACATTCAGATGCAACAAATTCTTCAAGCATTTGGATTGAAAGATGGAAACAGGAAAAGTTTTAAAAACACAGATTAATTCCACAAGTCATCGAGAATACTATGGTCTTTTACTGGTAACAACCTTGAATTAGAGTTTTCTATACAGTGATTAATTAGAACTTAGAAGACTTCACAATATCATATAACATACTTACTCTTGTATTAGAAAATTCTTTTCCCTCCTCATCATCTTGAGGATTGACATGATTAAATTCACGAAGTACCTGTAAGACAATTACCAAATATGTCAATACAACATTTTTTAATGGAAAATGCATCCAACCAAAGGTTATAAAATATTGAGCTTAAGTGATACTAAGCTTGACACCTCAGGATTCTCACAAATCATAATTGCTGCTAAATAGAAAAAATAAAAGGGAGGCAAAACAGACGGTGCCTTGGAATGCTTGGACATAAAAGAAGCAGAAATTTACATGCTCATATTTTGCCTTCGCAAGTTCATATTTGCCTTCTTTGAATAGCCTGTTACCCTGGGAATGAACAATTACCAAGAAATCAGTTTCTATCAAGAAGTAAAAATTTCAAACTTCAATTGAATATGACAAGCTTTCTAGGAGCATACAATCAATAACCAGCAAATTTATAAGAAATTCGTGAAATGCAGTGGACAAACTCAAAAACCTATTTTTACAGTTAGGACTTTCTGCTTGAATTGTTTGATCAGCATATCAAATTTCAACATTAGATTCTGCATGCTATCATTATTTATAACATTATAACCACTCAGCCTTTGAATTGATTTGCCGAACCATGCATTTATCTCTTAAATATTCTTTCCTGAAGCAGAGTAATCCAAGGGAATGCTGGGTGGAATTAAGATATTTAATTGTGGCAATAACCAGTTATAAAAACAAACTTATATCAATAGATTTTATATCATTAAGTTGAGTCAATATTTTTTCATAACAAAGCTGCCAAATGTTAGTGCTAATATTTAAAGTCAAGTTAGCACACTGCCTACTGCCACTCAAAATAGAAATCCAAGCAGTAAATTACAGGGACTTTATTTTTGTTACAAAAATTATTGAAGACAAACTATAGATAGTCGTGTAACATATATACCGTGCCTTTAATCTTCTCGACATCCTCCATTATTTCTCTAAAGTTGAAACCAGTCCAATCCTGCAACGAGGATTTAAATCATGAACAACAAATATGTTTGTGCAACAAAACAGAAACCCAGAAAAACGAAAAGATCATATAAATTAAAATTAATATTTAGTACCAGAAAATACCCAACACTGTCCTGACATAACTTTAATCTAGACGTTCAAAGTTACAGGCTAAGAAATGTAACAACTTGGAGCCAGAAGAATATATTAAACCCATTCTACAGTAGAGAACCCCTCAGTAATACGAGCCAAGTTCATAAATGACAATTCACTTTATACGGTAGAATTAGTGTTATAATACTGAAGGTTTAAAGTGTATAAAACATCAAAATCATGGACATGCATCTCTTATCAATAAAAATGTACAACATATTTGTCCAAGATCAGCACATTTCCTTTTGCTTTATTTATTAGAGCATTCACTTCGATCATTCAACAAAAAGAACTAATTTATCTAGACTTGCCACATGCATATATAACATATGCCTCACTATAGTTTAAATGCATATTCCAGTCTAACACAAAATTCAAACGAGTTTCAAATAAGGTCTTTCCATCCCTTTCCAATTTTCAATTTTGTGTTTTTGAGTTTCCGCACCTTTTGCTTCTCATAATCAAGAAGCTCAATCTCCCACTGGATGTCAGCACCTTGAGGAACGTTAGCTGGCCTGATCATGTCGCAACAAAATAAATATGAGTATATAGCTAACTAGAATGCTTTTCATTGATAAAAATGAAGACAGGACAACGCGTGCATTTTTTGAGTGATTATATATTTTTAGTAAAAGAGTATCGATAAAACAAAATTTAACCTAGGAAATTTGTCATAAGCATAATCAGGAGGGCATGTAACAAGGGCTATCTCTCCAGGCAACATCAGTCGGGTGCTCATTTCAAACCCTTCAGGTACCTGATAGCAAGATAGGACCATAACTTATCGAGATAAGTGAGTTACAGCCAAAACCATAATAACAAACAATCAAGGTTTCAGGATATAGATATTTGGCCTCTTTACAAAAACAACAGAATGAACAATTTTAAAATGAACAGAATGCAATTCAGAGGATGAGAAATGGCAATATACAAAAACTTTTTAAGATATGCTTTTAGAGCATAAAAATTGGCTTACAAGCCCTTCCCCTGATCTGAATTCCAAAGGCTGACCGTTGTTATCAACTTTTGTATCATAGAAGACGGTCTTTTCTGCATTGAGAAGCATCCCCTTGTAATGGACATGTAGGAGACTGTCACGAAGCGGGCAATCCATAGGAAATTCACCTAGTTATTTCACAAAATTTAGAAAGCATATATAACAATATTTTTTTATCGTATTTTGTAAAACAAAATGCAAATATTAGGCTCAAGTAAAGTTTAAACTAAAGTTCGAAAATACCTCTTCCATCACGAATCCGGCGTTTTATTAGTCGTCCATCTCCAAGCACATCCCGCACCTGAATATCCATGATAAGACATTTCAAAGGAACTCAAAGCAAAGAGATCGATGTGGTTCTAGGGAGAAATAAGGAAAGATAGCATGGAAATAACTATTTTGTCCTCTTGAGTATATTCCTAGAAAGAAGCTTTGACATTAACTTATCAACCAATTGGCCTCAGTGGTTTTGCTAGAAAGAAGATTTGACATTAATTATCAATCAATTGGCATAAGTGGTTTTGCTTCATCATGCTTTCATTTTTATTTTTTCCAGCTCCATGTCTACCGAACAAATTATGATCTACATAAAGACATATGCTTAGGATAACTCGTGTAAAAGTTAAAAGAGATACAAATACAACCTGCATTAGTAGAGCAGCTATGAGAAACTAAAGCATGGTAACTGTATTTCACTTTGTATAACATTACAACTCGAACAAGAGAGGACAGAATAGTAACAATCATATAAATCAACAAGAATGACTATCTTTACGATTTTACATTTACAAGAAGGTTATATATGATACCTGAAGTTAAGGAACTGAGACGAAAGTGTGTGAGGCCACCATAATAAACATAAACAAAGAGGAAACGTAATGCTCGAGAAAGGAAAAATATATGTTAGACTGTAGGATATATTTTTGACAGATTTATGGTCAATATACATTTTCTTGGGGTTGTAAAATTACTTCAGTGCTTTCATGTTAGGCCCATATGGTTTCAAATATATTTGATCACTGACAATGGAATTACTTTTTTTCTTCAAAATTTTCTCTCTTTTTTTGTGTGTGTGTGGGAGTATTTCTGTTTTTTCTACACAATTATGGCGGTGCCAATTAGTCCAGCATCAATGGAATGAAAGAAGAAACTAAGAATTCGTTGGGCAAAAAGAGTAATAATCAAGAAAAAATAATGTATAGCATCTGTCATGCCTTTCAGAAGAATGACATCAAAATTACTATCAAGAAGCTAAGGAAAAGGAAGATAAAAACATAAATGTGATTTGATGCTACAAAATTAGCAAAGTAAAAACTGTTACAGAAGTTATCCACATATAAGGCCATATTTGAAAATGATTTACCTAGGTAATCTCATTAAATGTTTAACAATTTCTTTTCCACATAAAACAGAGCAACCTGAGTCCTGAGACAACTATAGCACTAATGGAGAAGAACTGATTACCTGAACAAAATGTACCAGCTCCACCTCAAAATGGACTTCTTCAAAACTTTCTACTGTGGGAATCAGAGGGCACCGAGTCAAATATTTATTAGTAACATAAATTACCGCCTTTTCTCCTCTTGACATTGTTTCTATTCCCATCTCAAGACCATTGGGTACCTAACTTACAAACAAAAATTCTTCTCTCTAAATTTGCACTAAGGAAATATAACTACTCCAAAGATTCAGTAAATATAAGATACCAAGATAAACGCCATGAAGCTGCAGGAATTCGGTACTGACCTCAGACTTTCCAAAAGTAAAGAAAAAGGGTTCTCCTTGAGTGTGTGACACAATCAATTTTCCATCACCCGACTTTGCCAAAATCCTATTAGCAATCAAACATAACATAGATTTGTATTGAGCAGATGCACAGTTGAAAAGGCTTATCATAATGACCATGAAAAGAACAAATGGCAAGAATGAGTTGGGGTCAAGCATATGAAAAATATTAAAACAAAAGAAAAAAGACAGGAAAAGAAAGAAGAATTTTGTACCAAGCTTTAATTTCGTATGGTTCTCTAGGTGTTTCCCAACCCTGTCCTTCTTCTGTGACCTGTTAAGACAAGTGAAAATCAACACATAGTAGATATTTGAACTTTACATTCCTGAATAATATTTTGCTTCATGCTTGCATAGCACAAAGTCTAGTTAATCACTATATTTGCAACACGCCATTTGTACTTCAAATAATTTCAGAATTTGTGAAGATACTTTGTAAATGCTTATAAAATAACTTGGTAACTTACAAAACACTACTGTATTTTAGGGTAAAGACGGAATAAGATTGTTTTCAAGAAAGGGTCCTCAAACCAAAAAGTATGTGGGCAATACCCAGGCTCCATAGTATGATAAAAACAGTCAATAAAATTCACTTTCCGCAGTGGCATCAGGGTGGTACTAGACTGAATAAATTCCCTTAAGCAATCAACTAAAGGATATCTATCAGCAGATTTGACAACAGCGGAAGACTTATTTTAACATTCAGTATATTCATTGTGGAGAGTTCCATGATAAAACAACAATTGAAATTATACAAAAGCAGCTGTTTATAGTCCATTTACCTTCTTTAAGACGCCTAAATCTTCACTAATAACCTGAAAAATTACAGAAATGAATCCAAGAAAACACATGAGTATAAAACTACTCTAAATCCAAAATCACATGAAAATGATAGTGAAGACTAGAAGCATGAAATACTCAAAAACCAAATCAGAAGCTAAGAGGAAAAATTTGACAACCTGGAATGAAGTCAAAGAAGCATTTAATAGTCTTAACTATTTGTCCGTTCTTAAAACCGACTTTCCCTCAAAGAATTTGGGTTATATTAGCAAGGTAAAACGCTTTACAGCATATTTCAAAAAAAAAAACAGTTGCTCTCTCTCTCTCTCTATATATTTAATAAAATGTACAAACAACTGACTTCACAATTCCACGTCCATTGAGGCTATTTCATCTTTTGTAAAACTAAAAGTAAAATAAAATCCCTATCACAGATTTAAGAAGTTAGACATTGTATAAGAAGACAATGGCAGAAAACACAACATTCTTGCCTTGACTTTAGAGAATTCAATCAGCTCAATCTCAAAATGAAGTTCGTCATCCTTTGGAAAGCCATCCGCAACTGTGACAGGACAATTTTCCTCACCATAATGTAGCTCAGGTTTCATCTTGAACTGAAATCAAAGATATCACTATCTCAAACACAAATAAAAGAACATTAAAATCACCCAAGTGTAACAAAGCAACAAGCTTCCAGTCATCACCCAAATTGCATAAAGTTCCATGAATTTCCATGTGGCTCTTTATTCCATTTAAAGCGACAACTGATAATAATCTCATCGTTCATGACTGGAAGTTCTTATTTCCTTTTTGATATGTCCAAAAATAAAGTCTGCTTTCCTAAAATGGATATTAGCCTTCAAAAAATACGCTTACTTCAAAGTACATGATATGGCTTGCTTATTAGTTTTGAAGGTAGGTAGAATGAACTATCACCTAAACTCCATACCAATTCAAAGAGCAGGGTTAACTTGTGGATGGAGGTTGTGACATAATCTGCCTATTCATATTATTTACAGACTACGAAAAAGGAGAAAAGAAAGAACAAGGACAGTGATAACAATGAGAAGAGAACTAACAAAGTGAACCATACAGGGAGAATGTACTTAAACAAATTCTCAAATGGTAATTTATGCAATTTTTATGGCTCCATATAAGCATTTCTTTCCCTCACTTTTCCCAACTTTGTGATTACTCTCTGATCTTGCTGAAATAAATACCAGAAACTAGATATATGATTGGCACGAACATGGTAAAAAATTATCAAAGAAAAGAAATGAGGAAGAAGAAGCACACGAGCTTTTAATTATTTCACCTATCACTGCACCAGAAGAAGTGGAAAGAGGGGAAGAAGAAAAAAGTCTACCAAATTAGTTATTCAATTTAACTTAAGGTTGTATAAAAAATTAGAAGAAAGTGACAAACAAACATAATATTCCATAAAGTTTGTTATAATTTGCCCAATAGTAAATCCCTCAAAATATATGTGCATAAGTTTGTGGTGGGTCCCAAAAGTGCCTTTAGACATCTTAAACAATATAATGAACCAAACCTAAACAATGCTAACATATATCCCATACACAGATTCTAGCATTATTTTTTATCTACATAAACAAGTTCCACATTACCATTGCAACTTCACCATTGAACATTGTAGGAAAGCCTTCTAGCAATCCCAATATCATCTTACTTTTACCCAAAACCTGTCTTATCGGGGTACCATTGCCTGTGACACAAGAAAGTGATTTATGATGAATTTCCAGCGAAATAACTTAGATGATGGACGAGTATATATTGAATTGCATCCATAAAAAGGATGCAAAATCAGTTAGATGCATTGTATTACTGCCATTAAAATTGAATAGCAAGAACAGTATAACACAAAATCGAAAAAAACATAAATGCAGAAAAAAATTTACAGGGAAGAACACCTGCATCATGATATTAAGACACTATTTCGCCGACGAACATTAGGTTATGGGAACAGTTCAATGGCTATAACTCGTTGATATATCCAATTCCGTTGGGTTTCAAGAAGTTTACATACTCCAAAAGCATTTAATATTACTTCCATCCAATATCGAAAGAAAACAATAGAAAATTTTCTTGTTCAATTAGACCAAAACGATTAAGCAAATCACCCCCGATAAAATTACATTCTATTACATATTTTGCTTTCTTTTCCTCTTTTTCTACGTCATGGTTTTCTGTTATTACTAATTACTTCCAACATCATTGTTTGCGAATGAAGCATAGTGTCCAACTTACCACCTAATTCTGCTCTTGTTGACTCCACAACCACTCCATCCACTGTTCGAATAGTACAATGATACATAACCTACAGATTCCAAAGGAAAACTGTAATTTCTTCATTTTTCCCAGTTTTCTATGGACGCCAATTCTATAATGACTTCAGAATAACTGAATTACACTGAAGAATAATATAATCAACATTTCCAACACCCTCGATGAACATAATTAAGAACAATAGCAAACCTGATCACCGTCACTAGGTGTTTTTTCACCGCTTCCAGGCCTCATCAGAGCTTTCATCAAACTTCCAGGCGTAATTTTCTTTCTCCTGTATAAATTCAAGGCTTCGATTTCACCAGAGCGTTTGAAAAAACTATATAAGAACAAAAAATACGAAGAAAATGGTAAAAAAAAATTCTCACCTTTTATCATCATCAGAAGCTGGTTTTTTCTTCTGCGATTTGAATTCTTGCTCAGAATCTTCGTCCACGACCATATTTCCCAGTAATAGCTGAAATCCCGACAGAAACTTTCAATTGCACTGTAGGAGCTCAAATATGGCTAAAATGTGCTTGATTCAAAAGATAATATCAAATTATATAATTTATAAGTGGCGAAGAACCCTAGAATAGTAGTTAAATAATCAATGCTAGAGAGATTGATAAATTAGGTGAAAGGGGTAGAAGACGAGAAAACTGTACATTTCGTGAGCTATGAATCTGCGCCGTTGATTACCCAATCTCTCATTGATCAACTCTTCACTTGCCTCGTCTTTGTTTGTTAAAATAATTCGCATACAGTACTACAAAAACAATTAAGAAATTGGGGTAGATGGTCTCAATTTTTGCACATATTGCGTAATCGATCCAAATCTTTCAAAATTAGCGCAATTCATTTTTTACATCTTTTATTTTTTCATATCTTTTATATTCACTAGCTCACCTACAAATTATTATATTATTTTTTTCTATTAAAATACTTTGAATGTATTTAATTTTAAAGATCGGGTTTATTCAATCTCTATTTTAAAAATGTTAATTTGCAGAATTTGTTAAGCATAATTTTAAAAATTGAATCTTTAAAAAAGAGATAATCTTATATTTTCTCTCGAAAATGCTCTTCCATATAGATAAATATTCAATGGTCACTCATCTTTAAGATGTTGCATACTCACCATCATCTGTCATATTCCATTTTCATCTTTGCTAATGTGTCAAGACGAAAAATTCACACAATATATTCAACCGTAAGAGAAACCATGTGTTTCATTAGTCACCTAAAGAATGTTATGGTCATAATTTACTCGTCAAATTTCAAATTGTTTCCCAGTGATCATTCATTTTTGAGACGTTGTGCTCCATTCATCATCCGCCAAATTCAAAGTTTTGTCGATCACGATTTTCTCTTGATCGACAATATTTTCGATTATATCAACCTGTTTATAATAAACTCGTACATTGGGTGCAACGATGGTTCGATTCAAGAAAAAAAAAATATATATATATATGTGTGTGTGTGTGTGTGTGTGTGTGTGTGTATTGCACCTTTTTGGTGTAGCCGGTTATTTTTTACCTCTTGTCCAAATTGATCATTGGACGGTGAAATTATAAAAGTTGTACCTGAAGTTATTCTAATAAGGGTCCGTTTGATTGCAAATGTGGAAAACAGGTGTAAAGAAAATGAATTCTAGGGAATTGAATTGTGTAGAAATTATTTTTCTGGGAATTGTAATTAATGGTGTTTGATTGGTATAATTTTTCACCTAGAAAATGTTGAAAGTTTGGTGTCCGTTTGACTTTGTTTTTTTATTGAATTGTCCAATAAACACAAAAAATTTTTTACCATTAAGTCTAGAATTTATTTCACTTGCCAAAAAAATTACAATGCCGAATACCATTCGTTTGGCTTTGTTTTGCATGAAAATTGTCAATAAAAATGATAAATTTTTTTACCATTGGGTCTAGAATTTTTCCCAATTACAAAAAAAAAAGCTGGAAAATGAAAACTCACCTAATAGATGGGAAAACAAATTCAACAAAAAGAGGAAATTGTGCACGTGTGAGGCAAAGAGAAAAAAAGAATTCAATGGAAAAATTTTACAATCAAACAATGCCAAAACCTAGAAAATGGAAAAACAATTCCTACTTCTAGGGAAAATTGTTGGTAATCAAACATAGCCTAATACTATTCGTCTTTGGTAGAATTATTGCACGGAAGTGCAAGTGTGGAAATAATGACTCATTTACACACTTTCGTATTGTCTTTCTTATTGTTGTATTTATGTTAATGTAATTACACTTATATATATTTACGTCAAGAAAGACAATTTAATAGCATTTATGTTTTACTACCTATCGTGTTTAAACTTTGTCAAAATTAAAAATTAAAAAACTTTTACACACTTTGTTTTGCTTGGATCGACCTACCACCGCATCCGAGGTCAAGCTTGTTATAAAAAAGTAACACGATCGAAAACGTTGTCGACCAAGAAAAATGCATGATATTCAAAACTCTAAATTCACTAATTATTATATGTTAGATTATTCACGTTTGCAACAATGTATGTATAATTTTTTATCATGATTAAGGTAATAAGAAATTACATTGTGCACCAAAATCACATGAGAAGATGAATTTATGGAATGAGTAAATTTTTATAGTCAACAAAAAATCATGGGATGAGTTTTAATCTCGAGAATTACAAATATTCTGTCAAAAATATCTTGTTAAGTACGTGACAACCTTGTGGATAATCAAACAATTGTTGTTTGAATTTTCACGATTTTCCCAGTAAAGCAGGAATTCATTTAATTATATGTAAATTTGTGGCTATTGCCATGTTTCAATTACAAAAATATTAGAGAAATTTAAGGTAGCAAGTTACTAAGTTTGATTTTTTTGTCATAATACACCGTATTTATAGTTTGGTTTCTCGATCTCCGTTTTCATATAATAACAAAAAATAATAATAAATAAATTTAAAATATCTTTAATATGAATTATGGAGAAAGATGCTTTATTATTGGAATATTAGTAAACCAAAGATATAAAAGGAATTATTTTTATTTAATTAAGGTTATAATTGATAGATGAGTTCAAAACTAAAAATAGAAAGCACCGTTATTTTTGTTAACTACACCACATTTTTATTACAAGGTCCCCGATATTTGCTTATTTTTTCACATATATTTCTAACTTTTTCATCGCATTATTATCTTTAACCTTCAAACACATTTTGCCTTTTATATCAATTTCTGTCCAAATATTACGTTACAATGGGAAAAATATTTTTCTTTCTTTTTTATTTGTTGTTTTTTAAATAAGTCTTTTTCTCCTTTCCAGTTGTTTTTTTGGGCCTTCATCAGAGATAAGACATAAAACATAAACATTTCATCCAACTAAGTTCTGATCAACAGCCTTTTTCTTTACAACCTTAGCAACAACAAGAATCGCCCAACCTTTAACTGTTCTTATCACTGAGATGTCCCATTCTGTATATCTTAAAGTTCTGGGCGGTGCAAAGAAAGGGACATCTCAAATATGTTCCATGGGACATATATAACAAACGTAATGTAACAGCAAGTAATAAAACGAAACGATCTGACTGGTTTTGGGACAGTCTTTACCAAGTCACAATCCATTGAACCTATCAATCCAAACACAAGACGAAACAAATATGAACATAACATAGAAAGTTCAAAGAGCCTGCAGTCGAAGGGCTAAAAGCACCAAGTTCGTTATTCTTTATAGTACGACACAACGTAAAAACCTAGATATACTAGCTGAACTTATATATAATAACTGGAATATTTAACCTCGACAGTCTCTTCCGCTCTACTGCTGGTAAGAAACGGATACTCGGACTCCAATGAGCTTGAGAAAGCGGAATCACAGAGTAGCAAAAAGTGACGGTATTTAGCTAAATGTAACTAACATGTATCTTCCATATTAAAGAAACCAGAATTCCCTTCTGCCCTGCATTAATATTTTCCTGTAAAATTGACATTGAAGGACAATTTTAATCACGTCAACTGCAAATAAATCGGTCAAGTTGATAAAAAGAAGATAAAAAACCTGATTCAATCAAAGATTCAGCATATATAGAATCAATCAAAAAGACTAAAAGTGTGTATTTGGATTTCAAGAAGAAATTGAATGGTAAATACCTAAGTACATGAAAAATTAACATGCCATGGCAACGAACTTTAATAGTAAAGAGATCCTGCCAAAAAGGAAAAAAGACGTTAAAACAGGAGAAGTCTAGCGACGTCGCATAATTGAGCCATGCATCAGTCCAAAATCAAAGAAACGCACCCCGCCACCAGTTCCCTCTAGAAGCACTGCCTGAGTCATCTTCTTCCCCATCTTTACCGAACTGATAATAAATAAAAAATATGTTAACGCAAAAATGTATCCAGCCTTGCAATAAAAGAAAAAGGACAAGAAAATTGGAGCAGATTATTTCCTACCTGATTTTCCTTTTTACGAGGATTATTGCAGCGAATTAATATTATGGCAAGAAAGTCGAAGAATTTGATTTTAGTAATGGGAAATCTCAGTGACAATATCCTGTCAAAGAAGCTTGTAAATGGCAATATTTCTGATTTTTACTATTTCTAGTGAGATTCATGGTCACTAAGAATAACAAAATGAAGTTTCTCATGAATCGCCATTTGCACGAGAGATATATCCATTTTAAGGTACCCACATGATAAATTTGAAAGAAATTACTCGAAATTTCTCTTAATATAGTGCTTATTTACATTCGGCATAAGAGTACTCACAGTAGTTGGTCCTGGGCTCTGGGTATTCTGGGGACAAGAATAGACATCTTGACCACCGTAGTATATCGACGAGCTGTAGTGAAATGGTCGTACTTTTTCCTCCTGATAACCCAAAGTTGGGTCTTTGCTTGGTATGCTCTGCCTCTGACCTTCACCACTCCGAGAGTTATTGCCTGGAAAGCAAGCATGAAGTTAATACAAATCGAAAATTATACTTTAAAAAAGAAGGGGAAAACACACATACACAAACCAACAGTAATGGTTACCAAATTTCAAAAACTATGTCAAATTCCTTATATGGGTGAAGCTTCTTGTACAGCTTTTCCAAATCTTCCATATCGGCTTAGTTAAGGGAAAAAATTAACCGAAATGGATCATGGATGATTTGTGGTCATGTGAATAAGACGAACTAGAAAAAGTAGAGACGGTGAAGTTTGCTTGCAGAATGTTCATCACAAGATCACAAAACATGCCTAGTATCAAAATGGTAGAGTTGAAGTGAAGAGTTTGCCATGAATGTGTAATGACTGACTAGCCTAGGAAATCAGAGTTGTATATAGATTCAAGCAGATCTACAGCTTTTCAACCTCTCTAAAGAATGGAATAAGTCAATCTTTACGATAATAAGCTCGTTAAATTTTTGAGTTCAACCCTAATTCAGTAATCCAATTCATCTAGTTCATAAAATTCTAAATGAAGTTCTAATACCTCTCAAACTGAACCTAAATTTGAATAAAAATCGAATCTAAACAGCCTAAATCTCATTTAGATGGCCTCATTTACATGATGGTCTTCCTTGTGCATAACATATATACGAACCTATAACCCCAGTATTGGCACTCCAAACTGTATTTCCAGAGTCGTGCTTCTTCTCGGATTCCAGAGGAATCAAAGATGCTTGTCTGGAGACCTAAAACAGATTCACCTTGTAAGAATTAGAAAAGATCCAATCTTTGTCTATAAACCCAAGAGGAAATAAGTATAAATTTTCACATAAGACAGCATAAGCCATAAGTAGAATCCTTTTACCTTAAACAGACAAACACACACCAGTAAGCATGAAAAATAGTCACACACACATATAAGTTCACAAAATAAGTGAAATAAATGTACATATTAATGTTAACTCATTGTTTCAATGAATCATTTCTTGGGACAGAAGAAGATTACCTAAACTCTTAACAAAAAATCTCACATACAAATGTAATTAAAACACAAAGCAGCCTTGGCAAGTCTTGATTGTTACTTAACAAAGTTCGTGAATTCATTTGCACAAAAAAATCTTAAAACCTCCAATAATCATCAAACTTAATATCATTTTTCTGAAAATAAATATAAAAAATTCAGTAAATATTGTGTACAATGCAGAAAACCCATTATCTGAAATTAAAAAATCCAACAGAAAACCCACTGAATATAAATTATTATTCTGTATACCTGAGTAGAAGGTGCGAAAATTGAGTCGAAAATCCCAGAAGACGATGAAGCAGAAGAATCCTTATCCTTAGAACCAAAAAGATCAGAAGTGAATGAAGAACCTGTTTGTTTCCCTCCCTCCATTTTCTCTCTCTTGAATAATGATAGTTGAATCAAAGAGAGGGGCCTCTATTATATATTCAACGCCCACCGCCAAATAAACCGTAACCGCCAAGAATCTTTACACAGAAACCAAACAGAAAAAACCAGATGAGAAAGCGAAATAAAACGAGAAAAGGGTTGAGAAAAAGAAAAGAGAGACACGTGAATGATCAATGAATGATAAACAAACAGCAACAAAGAGACGAAATTCTGGACTTTGAATGGCTATTCTCAACCCCTTCCTATACGTCTCTCTCAATATATAGACACTCACATAGATGTAGGTGTCTTCTTGATTGACGATCTCACTCTCTACTTACCATATACATACACGATACCTATAAATGATTTTGTGAAAATTGCGAGGATCATCCGCAACCCATTGCCCCTCTTTGGAGGAAAGCAAAATTAAATTTTTAGCTGATTTTGATAAAAAAACAATGAAATATATGATTAAATAATTTTGAAATTTTAATTTTAATCTCTATCAAATAAGAACTAAATAATCGAGTAGCCCTTGCAATGCAAATTTTATGGAAGCAATTTTTTTCTCCTATATTTAGGAGTGCTTAAAATTATAATTTTTTTAGGATTTTATATTTACTAGTAGGTGTCTTTTAATATTTTTTAAGAGCTTAGGGTCTAACTGAGCAAAGTCAAATTTGGGTAGAGGTACCTTATTTAACAGCCGACGAATTAGGTCAAGTTTTTAATTGATTAGAAAATAAAATAATTACAAGATTTTTTCCAATTTAAATTCAAACTGGGATTTGCATCGATTATTGGTCTCATGTTTAGCAATGCTTTAATGTTTAAAAGTTTTAGTTATTATAGAATGTATAAATAATAAGTGAATATTCGGTCTAAAGTTAGATTTACAAAATATATAAATAAAATGAATACTCAACGCAATAGATTAAGGACCATCTACGGCAATTTTGCCGGTCGTTTTTGTGCAGTTGCTCGGTTTCAGTTACTCGGATTTATTTCCTCGGAGACACGTAGCTGTCGATAATGTAACAGTTTTGTGCCACGTGGAAGAATCAGTTCTGTTTGTGGGACCAAGATATCAACTTCCAATATTTAACTGCCACGAATACTTAGAGGATAACTACAACAATCATAATTCATGCTAGTATACAACGTCGTTCAAGAGTCTTGACAACATGTCGCTTAATTTATTTTTTCAATTAATATTTTTTTTGTTACCATAACATTGTCAACAATGATATAACAAAAATATTGTATAAATAGAATTCCTGTTATTCTTTTCTTGGTGCCATTGCTTCATGTAAAACCCATTTCTGACTTTAGTACCATTTGGATTTGGTTTGATAAACGAACATATTGACTCCTTAATAAGTTTGATTTTCAACGTTTTATAAATAGTTCGAATCCTTATTAAGCCCCTATTTGATTGTCATTATTTAAATGAAAACAATGTTTTGAATGGTAACTTTTAAGAAAATGTGTGATTAAAAAGTATGAAAAAATTTTAAATTTACGTGTAAAATATTTTATTGTGTAAATATATGACTAAAAATGAATATATAGAAAAAAGAGTTTTTAAATAATGATTGTCAAACAATTAACTAATCGTTGCATTATGAGTAGGCGCTTAAATTTGAAATGATACATATTTGTGTGAACGTATTGACAATTTGTGAGCAATTGGCCACTCTTATTGAGTTGATCAAACCATAAAGAGACTGAGCTTAAGTTTATTGTTCATGCCAAGGCGGCGAAATCTAGAGGTGTGATGTAGGAAAAATTATGAAAATTATTCGCTTCTTAGGGCCCTTTTTTTGCATAGAAGAGTTTTCTAAGAAAACTACTTTAAACAGTGTTTGAAAGTTAATTTCTACAATAGTATTTTCTTTTTCTTTTGAAAGAGTTTTTAGATGGCCAATTTCCTTTAAAATCTCTTATAATTAGAATAAATAATTTATAAAATAAAAAAAGAGTCAAAATATAGCTTTACAGTCTCAAAAACTCATTTTGACTTCTCAAAAATAATGTCGAACGATCCCTTACTACTACATGAAGTTTCAAAGGATAACATGACAACCGTGCTCTAGCATAACGACAAAATGAGGCTTAATAACCTTATTCAATCAAGTAGATGATTCATGCTATTTTTTATTTTTATGATCTTATCCAACTTTTCATAAAGTTGGATAAGATAAAAATCTCATTTAATTTGTGAACTTTTGGAAAAACGCTTTGAATGTATGTGCAGTGGTACATATTATCTTGGACCTTATCGTTTATCTTGTTGGACCAAACATGGTGGGTCCTTCTTCACTCTTTATCTGCACATCACAATACTTACATATTAATGAGGTAAAGATACATCATATTATGTTCGGTCCATATACATTATTGCGATAATGAATTTTATCGAGGTAAATAGTAAATTCATTATTGAACATATGTTATACTTTAATCTTTTATTCGGTTTATTTAAGTCTAGTTGATTGTAATCAGATAAGGTGAATTTCTTTATGGGATATCCTTTTTTCTAATAACGAAAGAGAATATGTTGATAGAGAAGATTACGAGAGAATTTGAATCTTCTTATAAGAACGTGGAACAAGTCCATGGGAAGAAACCAAACGATTAGATTTTATTATTTAAAATGATTCGAAAATAAAGTATCACATTGAAAGAAAGAAAGTCAACTCGAGTTCGAAATATTATACTTCCTTCATCCTAACTTTCATTTCACTCAAAATAAGAAAATTTTGTTAATATAATAAAATCAATAAATTTTACTTACATCTTTACTAATATACTCTTAGGTTAATATAATTTGACTCATTACTCTATTAAAATTGAATAACACTATCAAGAACTAATTGTTCTAAAGCATTAGTTTAGGGGATCACAATTGATAGGTTCAATTACATAAATCATATAATATTTTATTTAAGTGAATCTATTATTTAATATCATGCTGTTGCAACCTAGAATGACGATTTACATTAGTGGTGCTAAATAGTATTACTCATTAAAATTAGATGACTCTGAAGCATTAAATTATTATTGGAACTAATCATTCTCTACCGTCGAGTTCAATGTAAGCCACTGTTTGGTGGCTTTAAATTTAATTTATTTAATGTACTCATTTTCAACCACATTCACATAAAAAAATATTCTACACATAAATTCAAAAAATTTTCTTAGTTTTTAGTCACACATTCTCCAAAAATACTATTTAAAGCATAGTTTTTTTTTCCTAATTAAATGCCACCAAACGGGGCTAATTAACGTTGTAAATTTGGCTATCATGAAAGTGATGAAATTATCAAACTTGACAACCATAAAAAAATTCAATTTTTAAAAACAAATTGATAATTGATAATGTCAACAAGTCATTGGGAACGTGAATTTCTTAGTATTTTATTTATCATTCCAACTACAATTGAACAAAAATATAATTCATATTTGTAATAATAAGACACGTTAAATATTAACATATTATGAAATTATGAAATAAACTATACTCTCAACAGAGAAATAAGACTATAATCTGACATAGATGAATATGAAAAATAAATTTATCCTTATGGGACGAAAAAATTAGTATATATCTAGACACATGATTATGAATGTTAGAAATTAACAAAGGTAGGCTTTTGAAAATTTTTTGATTCAAAAGTTAGTCACAAAAGTGAATTCCATTTGTGGCGATGGACAAAGTGTTGGGTTTTAACAATTCCTAAAAGTATGATAGTAGGTGAAATATTATTTTATGATAATTTTTAAAAGAGTAGCGCGATCACTGAAATTAAGTACTAAGTTATGTGATAATTATATAAAATAATACTAGTTTTTGTTCGTGCAGTGCACGAGATTGGTTATTTTATAGGCAGTGTTAACGCGTTAAATGTGTTAAATTCTCCTTCATTAAATTATATTTTTTTTCTATACAACATTAACTTGTGATATCAGTGAAATTGTAGTAAATACACTTTATCTAACAGAAGTTCTGATGACATCAAAACATGCAAACTTGTGAAATGTCGATGAAAGTAAGAATGTAGAGGCATTACATAATGAACTAAAGCAAGATGATGAATATGATGAAGGCAAATAAAGGCTTAAATCCATGATGTTAGGTTTGAGTTGTCATTGCTAAACATACTTCACCAATTTCACAACACGAATTCAGTATATAGAGTAGACATCCAAAACTGCTAGCACTAATATTTAAGTATCAAACTAAGTAAACAACATATAAGTAACAAGAAAGAGGGACAAACTTCAAGAACCAAATAGATTAACAAGTTCAACAATTCCCAAAGGTAGATCAAACAAAGAGGGAATGACCCTAATACAATAACTCATGGTAAATAAACATATAGGCATAGAAGAAACAAAAATATCATACCTGAAGATAGCACAGTTCAATTGATGTTGAAAATTTTAATATTTTTACTTTGAGAATGATATCTTGCAACCTAAAAAAAATTTGAAAACAAATTCAATATTGACAAAATCAGGAATCACAAAAATTATTACAAACTAAAGAAAATTATAATAAAATAAAAAATTGAAGTATGTAAAGTAAATTGAAGAATTGTGAGAGAAGTAACATATTACAAACTTGTTAGATGTAAACACGAAGTAACACAAGTGAATAGTAAAAAATAGCCAAAAAAAAAAAAAAAAAAATTAGCCCAATTGCTTCTTCAATGTTGAATTCATTTTCATTACTCTGTATCCCATATATACAATTATGACTTTACTGATTAGAACTTTTGAACAAACGGATGCATCTTAAGAAAATAAACGCTTTTGTTATTTAACGAACAACCAAAAATTCTTAAATACTAAAAGAAGAGATAACCTACTGGCAGCAATCATTTAATAGGCTGCGCTACAAAGCAAAATAAATAAATATTGAAAACAATGAACTAAAAATATTAAGTGTCGTTTTGATTTAACAAACGAATTCAAGCATCCAAAATTCCTCATACATCACGGCAAAGATGTGAGTTTAATGGGAATCGTCACGAGCTTTCCGGAATGGGGTCATGGGCCGAAAACGGACACTGTATGCAAAAGTTACGTCATTTTCTTTGAACGTCGACCATCCAAACGTTTAAACCATCCAAACGTTCCAAATATGCAATCACTCTTTAGTTCTCATCACCTTTCAATGGCTTCATTTCCTTTATTACTATTTACAATTTTACCAAACCGAAATGTAAATCAAATTTTAATTCCTAACTTACTTAGAAAGGAAAAATGCTCTTCACTTTACCCATCTTATTTTCTTTCTCTCTCCACAACTTTTCTAATTGTTCCGGACAATTTTAGGGTAATAGTGAAAATGTCATTGTTAACACTGTAAAAAAATATTTGTCTCGATGCTCGCACGAAGGCTTACGAAGATGTCTCAATGCGCAAACGGAGCATCACGGAGTCGTGCGCGCACGGAGACACGATATGTCTCCGTGGAGACACAGAGGCATGTCTCCGGGCACACGGAGGTGCGTGGAGATGTCTCCGTGGACACACAGTGTTCGAATTTTTTTTTCTTCCTCCTTCTAGAGCCAACATTTTATCATTTTGAATGGTAAATACTCTTGTTATCACACAATCATTGAATTTGCTAATTTACCAAATATCAAACATCATTTAGCCTTTGCAAATTTAAAATTCGACTCCAGAAAAATAGATAAAGAAGAATCAGAGACTCACATTTGTGCTACGACTACTGTGAGTTGTTGGTCTAATTGAATCAAAAATTTCACTGACTCTTAAAATATCTGATTCCGTCCAGAACTGGCTGATGATATCGCACTATATGTATCACTACCATTATCAATAGAACTTGCCTACTTTTTTTTTGCTTTGTCACCAATATTATAGGAAATTTGGAAGCTTGAAAGTCGAATAATTTATTTGTTGTTTGAAATCAAAATAAGAGAAGAAACTGTGTTATTACAATTGCATTTAGTGCATTTGCATGTAGTGTGAATAGTGGCAAAATACAGTCAACAGTGTAATTGAGTCGGTTTGCATTTTTTTTAATAATTACGGGTATCAATTAAGTCAATAAATACGGCTAATTTTTTATTTTGTCCACATATGCAACAGTAATATGTGAGGTAAAATCGCAAATGAATAATAATCTCAAAGCCTCTCTTTTAAGAGAGGGGAGATTAAATGAATTTTTATTTAAGAATAACGTTATCTAACACTAGTAATATTATAGCGCAAGTTTATGTTTTCATACTTGATAAATTCAATTAAATGAATCATATGACATTGCTTTTAAGTGAATAAATTATTTGATGTCATGCAGTTGCCACAAAACTTGTACTTGAAACCAGTGGTGCTGAATAACATCACTTTTTATTTAAATGTAAAATCACAGACTCGTTTAATTGAACATATAAGATCTAATCATCTAAACTAGTGCTAAATAATATTATTCTTTTGAGAATATAGAGATCTTATATGGTAATAATATATTTAATACATTAAATATAATTTCTCATAAGATCATGTACAACTTTTCTAACCGACATTTTATTCATGTTTGATAGATATTCTTTAAAATTCATTTTTCTCAAATTCATTTTCAATTGTACATTTTCTTAATAAAATAATTTACACGTGAATTCATAACTTACTTTTTAATCATATATTATCCAAAAATATCATTTTTCATATAATATATTTTCAAAAACCATACATCAAATTGAAAATTTTAGCCCTCATTTACAATCATAATTTGAAATTCTTTTTTCTAAATACTCATTTTTAACAACATATTCACACAACAAAATAATTTAAGTATGAACTCAATTTTTTTTCTAATTTTCAATCACACCTTTTTCTAAAAATTACTGCTTAAAGCATCGTCAATCAGGGCTTAATACATTCGAGAGGGTCCATGACTCCATGGATGGAATGGAGACAACAAAGTGAAAAAGACAAGAGAGTAATAGGGACCTACGTAGGCAGGTGTGTTTGTAGGTTAACTATTGTGAGTCGCCGCATGCGTCTATTTGTGTCCAATTTTAAGCCACGTGGTGTGCCACCATTACTGTCTTGTACAACCTCTTTCGTTTGTGGTAGAACCACTACTAACCTTGATTTCGTTTCACCCTATTTATTTTTGGAAGTGACCTTGATTTCATACTTATCCAATGTAAGACTTCTCTTTTTCTTATCTCCACTTAACTAACGAACGATGTATGAGAATTCCATCTATAATCGTTGAGATCCGTATGATATAATTGTTTTTAAATTGCAGTGACGCGTAAGTATAGTTTGCTGTTTATTGTTATTAAATAATTGATACTTCGTATCAATATATTTAATTGATAATTAAATTATTTTTTTAAAAAAATCCTTCATTTGAACAACTGTATGCATCACTGCAATTTTAAAACAATCCTATCATACGGATCTCAACGATTATAGATAGAATTCTCATACATAGTTAATTAAGTGTGCACACTCCTTTAATGCAACACAAGACAAGTACGATGAGAGGAAAGATTAATAATTTTTCATATTTTAAAGTAATTGGGATTTGGGACAAAGAAAATAAGAAAAATATATATATGATTTGATTATTGATTACACATTTGGCGTGAGCCGTGATTCTTGTTACTGGCCTTGAATCTCCCCATTCAAAGAAAACAATTTACCCCTTCTCTTTCCAAGGGAAGAGCTTAATAAAAAAAAATTAGGGTCCGTTTGATAGACAAAGGTAGAAAGAAATTACAATTCCATGTTAGTTGAAAAATAAAAACCAATCAAACCCATAGGAATTCGTTTTCCATGAAAACAAAGAAAATGCAGTTTAAAGTGGTTGTACCTTGAAATTCGATTTTCATTTCCATGTTGCAATCAAACGATCAAAGTAGAAATCGTTTTTCTCGGACGTTACATTTTTAATGGAATTCGTTGCAATCAAACATGATCTTAAGGTAATTAGCGCATAATGCCCTCATCTTTCATTGTTATTGTGAAAAACGTTTATATATTTCATTTTTTAATATTTTCACATTTCATTGAGCAAAATGTCATTTTCATCCATTTCTCAATTATAAATTGTGAAATGGCGAATATACCATTATCTTTAAATAAAACAAAAAGAGAAAGAAAAAATTAATTGATTCCATACTCCCAATTTTTTTTAAAAAAAGTGCAAATGAGTCCCAAATAAATTATTAAAATAGTAATTAGCACATAGTGTCCATATCCGTCACCGCTATTGCGAAAAACATCATGCCTTTTATTTTTTGACATTTTCACCATTAATTACACTTTGATTGTACTTGCCATCATTTCCATCCAATTTCTCAATAAAAAACTGTGAAATAATAAATATATCCTCATATTTAAATACTTTTTTTTTAAAATTTCTAATTCTTTAGTAATTTATTTGTGACTCGTTTACACTTTATTTATTTTATTTATTTTTAAATAAATTTAGTAGGGACACGTTTGCACTTTAAAAATAATAATTTTTTAAATAATTTATTGGGAACTTGTTTGCATTTTTTTTAATAAAAAAATGGGACTATAATTGTAATTAATTCTTTAATTCCTATTTTTTTTTTATTTAAATAGGGGGTATATTCGTTATTTCACGATTTTTTTATTGAGAAATTGCATAAAAAATGGATAGAAATGATGGTTTGACCAATTAAATATGTAAAATGCAAAAAAAATTAAAGGTATGAACTTTTTTTTTTTTTTTTTGCAATAAGAGTGAAATGTAGATATATTATGTGCTAATTACCCTTTTAATAATTTATTGGGGACTCAATTGTTCATTTCAAAAAAAATTTGGGAATGTGATTTCAATTAATTTTTTTTTTATTTTGTTTTATTTAAACAGAAGAGTATATTCGTTATTTCACAATTTTTAATTGAAAAAAATTGATGAAAATGACATTTTGCACAATGAAAAGTGAAAATAAGAGTGAAAATGTCAAAAAATGAAAGGTAATGATGTTTTCCACAATAACCGTGTAAGGTGAGGACGTCATAGGGTAATTAGTACATAATGTCTTTTTCTTTCACCATTATTGCGAAAAACGTTTATACATTTTATTTTTTTACATTTTCACCTTTAATTATACATTTAATTGTGCAAACCATCAAATCCATTAATTTTTATCCAATTTCTCAATAAAAAATTGTGAAATAATGAATATACCCTCATATTTAAATAAAAAATATTTTTTTCATTTTTAATTCTTTAATAATTTATTTGGGACTCGTTTACAGTTTTTAATTTTTTAAAATTTTTAAATAAATTTATTTGGGACTCGTTTTTACTTTTTTAAAAATTTTGGGACTATGGTTGCGATTAATTCCTTAGGATTTTTTTTAAATTTAAATAAGATGATATATTCTTCATTTCACAATTTTTTATTGAGAAATTGGATGAAAATTGATAGAATTGATGATTTGCGTAATTAATGTGTAATTAAGGGGAAAATTGCCAAAAAATAAAATAAAAGGTATGGACATTTTTGCAATAATATTGAAAAATATGGACATTATGTGCTAATTACCCTTTTAATTATTTATTTGAGACTCATTTTCGCTTTTAAAAAAAAATTGGGTTTATGATTGCAATTTTTTTCTTTTTTCCTTTTATTTTATTTAAAGAGAATAATATATTTGTCATTTCACAATTTTTAATTAAGAAAATGGATGAAAATGACATTTTGTGCAATGAAAAGTGGAAATAAGGGTACAAATGTCAAAAAATGAAAGGTAATGATGTTTTCCACAATAACAGTGTAAGGTGGAGACGTTATGTGCTAATTACCAAAAAAATTATTATAACCATTTCCAACACTCAAGAAAAAGCGGGGAAAAAACAGCAATCTTTATTGCATTTGCAAAATATATTGATACATTTCGAAATCATAAAAACAACTTTCTTTAAAAATAAAAGTACAAATACATTTATAGAAAAAATACATTCCTTGAGTTGCTCCAATAAATGGGCCGGGCAACAACCAAACCTAGGACTTCAATAAAGAGCTTACCCAATTAAGTTGTACAATAGAAAATTGTTGAGAGCATAATTCAAAGTATTTCAATAAGAATTTCTTCTAGGAATAACATCAAAGATTCAAAACTGTCATACTTATCACCATATTAAAGAGTCAAAGTAAAGGCGAACACGTGTCATCGTTTCCAATCGTCGTAAAAAATCCATTTTTTTTAATTCCCTGAAATTCGTCAAAATTATTACCGTTCCTTCTTCTCCATTATCTCACGCAACCACTCACTCCTCTTCCAATTTCCGATGCAACCTCCCATTGCAAACTTCTCATTCATTTCCATTTGCAAGGCTAAACTCGTGCAGTTGGAATACATCTCAAGTTTGGATTATATTTCCCTCATTTGTTTGTGTCATCCATTCATTTATATAATCATCTGGTGACTGGTTTCTTCTTCTGGATTTCCTTTTTGGCTGAATTTGTAGGTTTTTTCACTTTCTCTGAAGGGCAAATCGAGTTCTTGACAAGCTTTTCTGATTTCACGAATCTTTTCAACTGGCGAGAGAATTTCTTGATTTGAAGGTTGGAATTTAATAGGTTTTATGAGATGTGAATATATATATAATGAATTTTAAGTTTGACTGCGTGGGTTGAGAGATCGATGCTTTAAATTAGACTTGAGTATGGGGATTGGATTATTTTGTTAGGTGAATTTGGGATTTGTTTGGTTTCGCTTTTATAGTAACTCTCTAACAACATAAAATAATTCACTTTTTTTATATGGATTGTGAAGATTTTGGTTGACTTATTTAATCAAATTTGTTTGATAGAGTTGAACTAAGTTTTGGTTTTTTTTTTTTTTTTGCAGGTTTTTTGAGCAAACGAAGCAAAGTAAGTATAGCAAATTCTAGGTCCATTAAGTAAGTCAAAGTATAGCTCATCAAGATGGAGATTGTTAAATAATGGGCTACCTCACTATACTTTTATTGATTGGGCTCGTCTGATATATTGGGCCGTGTAAGTTGAAATGGGTTGGCCTCAAATTGGTTTTATGTCAATCATACACGTAGCTGACTCTCCTCCCTTGGATTGTAACTGTTCGTATTACTTGGTGCATTGACTATTGGTTTTGCTGGATAATTCGAGAGACTTCTGTTGTACTCTCTCTTCTTCGTCTTCTCTGTTCTCCCTTATTTTCTGAGTGGGTTAGGGTTTGTTCTTGGTTCATGTAATCGTAATCTTCTAAGTGATTTCCTCAATCCGTTCATTGTAAAGTCTGTATATTGTGTATAGATTAGGGATTGTGGTTTGTGATTACGGTTTGATGTTTTAAGGCAAAAACAATCTGAAGAAACTCTTGGTTTCTTCAAACATTTGTACCGATCTTCTGTTTGATTATTAGTGGATCTAGAGCCATATCATTTGTGGATGCTCAACGGGTAATTAGGTTTTTGTAACTGAACATCCGGATCCTACGGGGTGAAAAATCGTGTGTTCGGTGTTTTTTTATGATTCTGCATTTTCTTTTATTGTTTACAAATCATCGATCCTTTAGTTTTTGTGATTTGGGACCTTACATTTTTGAAGTCACAGGGTACAATGTAGCAATAATGAATTTACAGAATATGACGGAACTTCTCAAAAAAGTGCTTTTAAGAAATCTTTTTATTTTTAAAATAAAAAGTTATATGATGTTATATGTTTATCAAGTAACACAAAAAATTTAAAGAGATTGTACAAGCCTTGAAAATGATATATCTATAGTCTATGACTGTAATTTCCATGGAAGACAGTGGAGATTGGAGCAAGATCCGACCCATGAATTTGTACATTCTCCACCACCAATGGAGCTTCCTCCACCATCGCAACACCGGCAAACCACCCCAAGAGTTGAAAAAGCCTTCGGGTCTTCCACTATATCAATTTTACAAATTAAAGTGATTGTTATAAAACGAACAAAACCTTCAAATGAACTAAATAAAATACTCATAATTAAGTCGAGGTGTCAAATTGGTTTAGGTCCGTGACCAATTTTTCAAATTAACTTCTATAAAACGAACAATTAGGCAGAAGGCAAAGAAAATAGACACAATTAAGCCAAGGTATCAAACTGATTGAGCCAGCACACAACTAAGGACCCGTTGTCAGGTTTTTGAAAATTCGAAAGTCGATTTTGAAATTAAGAATCAACTTTTAAACATATTTAAATAATTTTCTGATAGCGCTTTGTCTTGTTAGAAGAGTTTTTAGATGAAGCTGGCTTAATGTAGCTTTCTCAAGAAATTCTTATATGAAAGTAGAAGCAAAAGCAAAAATCCTGCCAACGAGCCCTATACCTCCATGATTACAAAAAAGATAAGAATGCTGTGTTCTTTTTGCTTATTCTTACCTTGTTGAGGAGATAGGAAGGGGGCTGGCACTGCCCTGGCTTCAGTGCTGCTGCTTTCTTGACATGCAAAACTGACTATAGACAAGAGCAACACAAAGAATGGAGTAAGCCTAAACAAACCCATGAACGTATTTCTGTATGTTTCTTTTGGTTTAACGTAAATTTGTGAAGGAATTTGTTTGTAGGCATTTCCAAACTGAATATAATCTTTATATTATAGTTCATACTTGACGAGTCAATGTATAATCTAGAAAGCGATCGCTTTCTTAAGATGAAGCGAGTTCCTCCTTTCTAGAATATGGGGCAGACAAACATCCCCCCATGTCCCACCCCACGCGTTAACAGATGCGATTTGAACCTTCCTCTACATTTATTGGTGTTCCACTGTTCTGGTGGGCTAACAGTAGAGATGCCCTGTGGGTCCGTCGGGTTGATCAATGCAATATAAGCCCGGTTTGGTACACATTAAAANTAACAGATGCGATTTGAACCTTCCTCTACATTTATTGGTGTTCCACTGTTCTGGTGGGCTAACAGTAGAGATGCCCTGTGGGTCCGTCGGGTTGATCAATGCAATATAAGCCCGGTTTGGTACACATTAAAATTTTTTCATTCTCATTTTTCTACTCATTTTCAACCACACATTCTTCAATAAAATAATATTTTCCATCACATCAATAACTTTTCATTCTGTTTCAACCACACATTCTCCATCAATCTACTATTCCAGAATACATTCTTCCAAAATAATGTAGCTCAAACACAATCATAATCTCTACTTTTAGACAACTCATTTAAAGTCGATTCTTACATAAAAAAAAAAAACAAGGATAAAAAACAATAGCTTCAAATGGATTAATCACAACAAGAACGGTCTCAAGTCATACTGAGTTAGAATCCGGCCGAATAATTTGACATCTCAACTACTTACTTTGCCAATAGTCGAGTTTCGCGATCTTAAAGTTCTCCTACTAAAAACTTTAGGTTCTCCCTCTAATAAGATTTCATTTTTGAAGAAAACAAATTATTTTTGATTTATTTCACTATTGGAACAGGAAAGATATACCACAATTTTGAACCACTTCAGAGAATCTTCTTGTGGTTGCCGAATTGACAAGGCTTCATGGAACATGCTACGAAAGTAGGAGGATTTTATTAGTAAATCCATAATTGAAGAATCCTCTAGAAAAGCTACAATTTGATGAACTTTCATAGAATTGAGTCGCAAGGGATAGATTCCTATTTTCTCCTAGGTTAATTTCATCCGGTTGATTGACAATTTTCGGCTTTGACCTCCAAAAAACAAAAATTATTTTTTAATATCAGCAGTACAATTTTCCTACCGAAATTTTGACATGGTTGTTGTCCCTTTTCGAACTTTTTGTTTTCAAGGAACGAAGAAAGAAGAAGTTTCCCACCCGTCCTGATTAATTTTTTTATTTTTAAATTTATTTATATCCTTCTTTTCAAAAATTTAAACTAATTTATTAATTAAGATATAATTATATAGTTAATTTAAGTTATATAATTAAATAATTGTTTTGGAAATTATTGGTGGTTTCGAGTTCAATCCCTGCCGACTCCTAATAAAAGGGGATGGAGTGGGAACAACAAACACGAATCTTGCTACGTTGTCGTTCATAATATGACGTCAAACTAATGTTCATCCTTGATTGTAACGTTGCATATCTTTTTACGAGATTTTTATATATGAAACTATGATGTTTGCCATACTGTTATATTTAATGCTTGATTAATAATTTGTTATCATTTTGAGCTTGTTACTAATTATGTTTCGCTGTGGAATGTCTAGAAAATCTTAGACTAATTAATTATAATATGCATATAATTTAATAAAACTTAGAATAAACTATATGATATATTTGTTTCATTGTATGCTTATAATTTTATAACCTATCATTTACGTAAATTTAACCTAGAATTGTCTATGAAAACATTCATATTCTTTTATACATACGAAGTAAATTCTATTATTACAATAATTTGACCAACTAAAAGACTAATATCATAAATAACTCCTTAAGTTGCCATTATTAGAAGCCAAAATCTTCCTATTATACAGACACCTTGAAAAATAAAGTCATTTTTCATCTTTTCCAAAGCCAAAAAACGTGAAACTCCCCTCATCTCCTATTAAATTGTTTATTATTTTTGTTTATTCTTAAACCATTTTCTCAAACTATATTCCAACTCCAAACCAACGCAAGGGTCGTAAGGGTACAAAGAAAGTCATATTATTTTTCATTGATGTTGAGGTTAGCCTTCTGTTGACCTCAATTTTTGCGCCAATAGAATCTCGATCACCTTCTCTCCACGTCGACATTTTCGATGCACTAGAATACATTGTTAGGAGGAGAAGGGCGCTAGTCGAGAAAAATGTTCAACGATCATTTGCACTCCTACGATCAAGTCAACCGTCGGACAAGATATAATATGTGTGCATGAGAGGAAAAAGAAAATTTGACTAGGGTTAGAATGATTCATAACTTGATTATGAAATGAGTTCATATATGTAGAGAAATGGAAATAGACCAAGTGAGTGCCCAAGACAAGGTTGCACAAGGTAACTCAATTTAATAGGCACAATCCAATTAAATAATCGATGTTGAGTTGGTCAATGTAGTCCCCTCCGTCACACGCATGTTACATAATTTATAGATATAATACTTTCTTTTAATTATTCTATTATATTTAACATCAGGATATTAAGTTGTGGTGTTTAATTATAATCACTGAATGAAGAATTTCATACTTGTAAATTTGATATTTATCCTAATTGTTTTTATAAATAAGGAGACATCATTATGATTTTTTTATTATTATTATAAAAAAGAGAGATGATGGAGAAAATAAGGTGTACGATTTTTTCTCTTGCAAAATCTTTTTTTAATTATAATGAAAAACTGCAGCGATGTACTCACATTGAGAGAACGTTTATAAAATTTGGGATTATATTTTTATTTGTTTACTGCGATTTGATTGCTCTCAATGGTATAAGATTAAAGTTTCTAATTCTGAAAATTAGGATAATCTTGTTAATATGTGTAATCATATTTTCATATGTTGTTTGTATAAGGTTTAATTTATTGTTGGCTCTCATAATTCATTTCGTAAATTTGATGTTTCCTTACATTCCGACTTTGTTGTTGGTGGTCTACCCATTTACAAAAACCAAGAAAATTAGGGTACATTCTTTTTATATTTCAGTTTTCAATTTGTGGAAATTATACAGACGCAGGTTTTTGAAATTTTCAATTTAAAAATCTTGTTTTAACAGTTTTTTATTCAAAATTCTGGTGATAATTCAAAATTTTAGTATTAATAAATAATATTATATAATTAAATTAATCTACCTATTACCCACCCCTCTACACCGAATTTCACTTCAAATCATAAGTATTTCCCTTCCCTCTCTCCTCGCATTCTCTTTCTATTTTCTTCCTTGCATTGCCGTCTAAATACATCGCCGAGCGGCACTGTGACGTTGTTGCTCACGATGCTAACAGTGTCGCCCAGCCACATCATCGACCATTGCAATGAAGATGCGCGCAGTAGCCGCTGCAGTAGAGATCTCTACACAAATGACGTGTAATTATATTTAAAATTGTGTATTATAACTTCCTTAAATATGAATTTTTCCCTTTCAATTTTTAGTTTTGGAGGTCTTTTTAAGCTCATTAAAAACGTGTTTGTTTTGTCATTTTGAAAACTTATTTCTCAAAATAGAATACTAGAAAATATGTATGATTTGAAAATTTATTTTATGACATTTTACTATATGAAATTTGATTATTCAGTATAAATTAAATAATTTTATATTAATATATTATCAAGCAATATATACATTTTAAAGTTGGTGAATCTTATAATATTTTTTCTTACTACAAAAGTATAATAAAAATAAATAATAAGTTGAGTTCAATTTTTAGGGAATAAAATAAAAGCTAATGATGTGGGCTGAAAATATTCTTATTTGTGTTCATTTAAATAGTTTTTAGAATTTTTTATATAAATAATCATTAAGAGTTTGAACAATTTTTATTTTTCTAGAAATTTTTATAGTTTTATTTTCAGAATTTTTATTTTTTGAATTTTACTTTTATAAGATTTTTTTATTTAGAATTTATTTTTTTTGATCTATTTTATTTTATTTTTTTAATTTTTAAAGTTTGATTTTTTTTTAGAAATTTATATTTCATTTTCAAAATTTTATTTAAATAATTTTTTATTTAAACGCTCGTTTCCATATTTTGAGTGGTTTCTGAATTTTAACTGAAAACACTCAAAACACCAAAAAATGCGTTTTGAATTTTTTGTTATAACGTCAAAAATGAGTTTCAAAAATGTATTTTCAGAAATGTCAGACCAAACAAGTTTTTATTAATTTACAAAATTGAAAACTGAAAATGACTTGAAAACTGCAAATCAAACACACCCTTAGTCTTTGGTAATACTCATTTCCTTCCCTTGTGTCTGTAAGTAAAGCTGCAATGTGCTATGGAAGATAAATCTAATTGTTGCCAAAACAAACTTTTGTCTGTTGATGTATGAGGAAGAAGACTCATCATTGGGTGATGCTTCTTTGCCATACAAACATCAAGGAGTAATGGAGGAAGAATTTTTCAATTTGGGTGGCAACCTTTACAGGGGTGGTAGAGAAGATGGCATTAAAATCTTGGTTGATTAAGAGATGGTATTTATGAGAACAATAATAAAAATATTAATGTAGCAAATGATCACTTATGAAAATTCATCGATTATTGTTGCAATATGACTGTGAATGATTTTGAATGCAACAAATATCTAGTGATTTAGATGGAATTACAAACAATGATACTATTGTTGATTACTGACACTAGGGATTAAGACTTAGAATTCCATCGTAAAACGTCAACTTTATTAAATCGAACGTTTCAAAGCAATTTGATTCAATTTGAAACCGAAACGTTGATAGTCATCCAAACTAATGATTTCCAAATTGTGGTTTCAGTTCGATTTTATGGTTTGAAAATTATTTGCTCATCCCTAACTGATACACCATTGTCAGTCGATTATTGTTGTACAATATTGTATTATTATGAATCACCAAGAGACCTTTCGAGAACAATTAAAAGAATAATTAACGTAACTATTTCTTCGTTGGTCTTGTGGTGAGGAATGCTTGATTCGTCTAGGTCTGTTTGATAGATTTTTACCTCTTCACATGGCGTACAAGTAAAAGTCTTGAGTTTAAATTTTGCACCTCATTTATTTCTGAAAAGTTGTGAAGGTGTTGGCATTTTAGTGAGAAAACAATTTTCTCTCCACGTGAAGACGTGCAAAAGTACTATTTAAAAAAAAAAAAAATTGCTTTGTTCACGTCTTGCAATTTAAGTCGTAATATGAATATTTCTACACGGCATCAAAACATAAATATTTCGAAAAAAGTCCATGTAAGAAGATATTATAAAGAGGAGAGTTATTTAGCACCAACAGTGCTATAACATCAATTTAGGCGACATTAAGTGACACGTACATGAAAGGTACAATTAAATGAGTTGGCTAATTTTAGCTTTCATTTAACATATCACATAATCTTATATGGAGTAATATTGTAGCACAATTGGTGCAAATATTCTATTATAATTCACAGCCATGCGGTTTGACTGAAGGTACTCCTGGTTGGATTTCAAGAATTGTTTTACACAATTTGTTACTATTTATTACAGGGCTGCAAATCAAGAGAAATACACGTGGAGACATTAGAATAATTGAAAAACGTCTGGAATTTCAAATAATAGACCTTGATCTCTACTATGTTTATTTGTGAACAATTACTTTGTAGCCTTAGAATATGGGATTAAAATTTGAGGTTCTTCTTTCAGTCCTGGTTTATCTCACATTCTTTTAAAACTATTTTTTGGCATCTCGTTTTAAACCACACGTTTACACAATAAAAAATTCTACACGTGAATTCAGAATTTTTTCTCACTTTTTAAATACACATTCTTCAAAAATTCATCATTCGAAACAATGTTTGTCTAAAAAAATGACCACCACACATGGGCTCGATAAATCGTCAAGTTGCGAAGACCGGAAATAAATGGACAATATAGAAATAATCTAGTGATTGGCTTCTGATTTACTATATATTTCACTAGAACAATAATTTCCTATTTGAATGGGTGTGCAATCTCACTCGTTTCCACGGGTTCCCTTCGCTTTGTCGCTATATAGGCCTGGACTCCTCGCCCACAAAAAGGCATTGAAAACAGGGCGACAAATTTGTTTAATTATTATAAAATATAGATATTTTTTATTCTCCTTTTAACGAAATCTTTACCAACGCCAAATACGTGATAATTTAATGACTAAATTGGACGAAAACCCGAATGAAAAACCAAAAACTCATGATTTACGTATAAAATGAAGATCATGGATGCAATTTTCCCGTGTATTTAATAAATATATATTTTTTTATTTACATGACTGTACCAACTTGTTCTAATTTCTTTATACTATCTATTAAAAAGATGTTACTACCCCTTCGGGGGTGGCCGAGTTGGTGGAGCAGGTGAACACGAAGACCGAAGGTCACGAGTTCGAATTCCCTGCCAACACTTCCTCGATCAAGCCCGTTGCACCGGCTTGCTTAGTGCGATTTATCACTCTGTGTGATTTGCGGGCTACTGCACATAGAGCGAGATTTACTCGGTGCGCACTCACATGTTCCTACGTCAAAAAAAAAAAAAGAAAAAAAAGATGGTACTAATGTATCCAATCTATGTACATAATATATATCAATTAATAGGAGACCCGGGTTCTGCATTTTTTCTACCAGTGGCCCGGATGTAACAGAAAACTGCCACCAAAAATGCAGTAGCTAAACCCCCAAGAATCACTCCGCCGCCGGCAACTGACTTGTCAAATGAGTGATGGCGGTGGCTGATTTTGATCTCCTCCACTTGTGAAGTTCCATTTTCTTGGCCGGAGGAACTAACTTCTCTTGAAAACGGCACGTTTTCTTTTGTTTTTGGTAGCTCAGATGGGCTCGGTGCAGCAATAGACTTCAAGATTGTGTGGCGGTGTTTTCCGAGTTTACGTGCCGCCGTAGGTGGTTGCGCTATACCGTTTGAAGCCGGAGGTTTAGCATATACTGGCCCATGAGCCATTGTTAGGAGAAGATATTCACTGGACAAGATGAAGCATAATAAAAGAAACCTAAACATTATGAATTAATGAATGATTATAGGATCTGTTGTGTTTCTCAAATGTTGTATTTTAGGGATTGCCTTACAATCTCATATATATAGAGGTTGTTGACGACATAATTTAAAGGGTAAGTTTTCCACGGGTTCCGATCTTTCTTTAGTGTGACATTTATGTCCCCAACCTTTAGTTTGCACCGTCACATATCTCCATCCTTCTAATAAAGTGGGCATGATGTCCCAATTACTCGACGGAAAACATCTAAATAGACTGCAAAACGTCATGCAATAGGCATGACTGATGGGTATAATTGTTGAAAAATAATCTTTGTTCACTTCGAGTACTTGTTTTAAAGTTACATGTCGAGAGAAAAATAGCATTCAAAGTGGATGATAATTATTTTTGAATAATTATAGTTAAAATGTCAACCTTATTAAGAGGAGTAACACTAATCGTTATAAATTAATTTACGTTTTATTATTTATTCGGTAATGGATTTTATTACTTAATATGCTCACATAAGATGGTGACTCGTTTGAGTAAATCAATTTTGAAATCTGTATATTCATTTTTTAAAGTTTTAATCGGATCGAATTGCTCGTTGAAAATTAATGGACTCTGATATCATGTTATGATTTGAGATTCCATCTTAAAAGTCAACATTATTAATAGGGGTAGCCCAAATTCTTATAAATTAACCTATGTTTTAATCTTTATTCAATGTGAGATTTTATCACTTTTCATTATGTACGCAAGTTAAAAGGTTGAGAACACGGACTAAAAGTTCTGAAACATGAATATCACACTTAAGAGATGTTGAGGTACCTGGAGTACCCAAATTTAATTAACCTTTTTCTTTTATATATTTATACGAGGTGACGAGACATTAGTTCAAAACATGACAATTGAAAATGAATAGGTATTTCTATTCTATGACAACATAGGTATCATAGCATACAGAAGTTCCGAGTTTTCATTGTCGACTACTACAGTAAAATTGTATACGTGATAGACCTTTGATAGTTTGCACGTGAAAGTCGTATTAACGACATAATTTGAATATATAGGCTACTCAAATTTTCAGACAGGACAAAATGATTCGAAATAGGTTATTTAAAATATGATAACCATGTGGTTTGATGGAAGGTTCCCTTTGTTGGATTTCATGAATTGTTTAGACAATTTGTTAATATTTATTACCGGGTTGTCTGCAGGTTTGAGGAATCAACAGAAGTACATCGACATGTGGAGACATTAGAATATTCTGAAAACATCTGGAATTTCAATTAAGGGAACAAGATCTCTAATATGTTTATTTGTAAAAATTAATAATATCATGAAGTCTTAGAATATTGATTAAACATAAGGTTCTTCTCCCAATAAATCTTGTTTATGCAGAAATATTATACTATGAAGCTAAATTTATTTTAAAAAAATATATGAACCATTTACTAATTTAGAGGTGCTTTAATGAGTGGCTTCTAATTTACACTATATTTGATGACAACAACAATTTCCTATTATGGGTGGACGTTCTTGAGAAACTCGAATTATCACCGCCAAACAGCTATGGAACAGGTAAAACGCGTTTATTTTGTAAATCTCGAGATATCTATAATTATCAAGAAATTATAAATTAAATCCTAATCGTAAATGATAGATAATAAGAATGACTCGCGTTGTATTATAGCTAACGCGTTAAGTGTTATGTTCGAAGATTTCATTCGCAAGAGTGAAACTTAAAGGAATTGAGTTAAATTTATGAATCTTTTTTAGATGGCGAGTTAATCATTTAATGAACTCAAAGATTCAATGTATGACACGCTAACAACAATATACAGAAAAGTATTTCATGAGACGAAATGTAAAATGTTTGACATGGACAACCTATCTATCTACCATCGACAATAACCCTCGTTCATTATCAAAATTGAGATCAGTAATGACGAAATTAGGTAGAATTACCATTAAATAAATAAATAATTTAAGGGGCATATCTCAAGATTGATAGTACTTATAAGGTGGACAAAGGTTATGTTCATCAAACCTTATTTGGTGCTACATAATTGATGGTAATCAATTATACTTGAAAAGGATTCGCACATTGACGTATTCAATGCGGGGGGAGATACGTATCATTTTAAAGGAATGCAGTTAAAGTAAGATGTTCAACTCGACCTAAAACCATTTCTCCATAGGTTATTTTAATCTGATCGCTACGTACTTTGCATCGAAGTTCAATTTCAGGTGGGTAATTTTCATTTTCTTTTATTTTCGTTTTTATTTTCTTTGAGAACCACTTTAACCGGCTAAGTCAAGATTTTTCTTTGCATTAGACAAAACCAAAGATTTAATGAAGTAATCAAACATGAATCCAGCATGATCTCTGTATTTTTGAGCAACCATATCCATCAAGTACATCCCTTCCCACCCCCTAACCAGGGAGAAATAGGAAAAATATATATATAAAGCATCATTTTGTCCAACAGACAAACCATGGAACTGAATCAAACACAACCGACATTGTGTGTAAATATCTGCAACACATCCACACCCACATATTTACAGAATTCTTAGCAATTTTCAATGAATCAATCACTATTTAGGCATGCCTTGAATTATTGTTGTGTACATTAAAAGTGGATTTATAATAATTAAATACTATAAGGTGGAATAGTAATTCTTACTACGCTAGTTGTATAAGTAGAGGGAATTATATCGACGTATCTTTCTTTTGTTACCATCAATTTTTAATTGCATTAAAAGCCTAAAATTTTTATTCATTGTCACACTTACGTTTTTATCTTAGTTATACGTGTGGAATAGATAAAATCCTAAGAAAATTGGTTTGGTTCTTATCTTTAACCTACCATTAACAAATCTTGTTTTTGATAACCATTTTACGTCCAAAACGTTCGTTTGGAGAGAATAAAAAGACTTATTTGCTCCTCATATTTTTACAAAAAAAAAAAACGAATATAAAATTGTACATAATGTGACTCATACGAAAGCATGCCAATACAAATATGAATAGAAACCATCATCAAGGACCAAATGTACTATATGACATAAGTACGTCAATGAGTAAAGTTTAGAAAACTTTTATGCAATAAAAAAGTGTGATATTGTAAATAGTAAACTATGTATACAAATATGACAACTCATAAGAAAAATGTAAAAACGCAATACACAACATAGACGGCTCCAACAATTGGATGATTTAGTCTCTGCCAAACAAGCTTTAATGAGGGAAAAATTATCCATTCTCATTAGGAGATAAATCCAATTCAATTAGGATTCAATCAGTCCATTCTCAAGCTTGTTTGGTAAAGTTTCAATTTTTGCTTTTTGTAAAGAACTTTATGAAGAAGTCTTTTTGAGTTAGCTCTTTTAAAAACTCTTCTAATCAAACAAGATCCAAACAGTCCAAAAGCACATTTTCAACTCTCGAATCAACTTTTGACTTTATGACCGTTTCCATCAAAACAGAAATCTACCAACCACTCGTGATTATTTTCGCAAGACGATCTATCCATGTTAATTAAAAGTCAATATCCAGTAGATTTTTAACGGCGATATCGAACAAGTTTGTGACTTTTCCATCCTGAAATGCTTGTTTGTACCTATACTATATTCATGGGGTTTTGTTAAGAAAATCAAAGACAAGGGCAACATAAATGCTGCAATATGGCCTCTCACATTTATTGAATTTAAAAAATGTACCATCTTAAAAGGCAACAATAGCTGTTTTGTCAGACATTGTTTCTTAAATTTTGAAACCCTAATTGCAGTAGGCGAGTGGTGATTATTAAACATTAATTGTTTGCTGGCATTTCCAGGCAGGCAAGCAAGCTTATGAATCTGTAAGGGTCAAACCAACAGGACAAAATATATCAGATTTGCACGTGTGCTTAGCTTGTCAACCACTGGAATGCCAAAGAAGGAAACAGCAAGGCAATTAAGATCCAAAAGATGGAATTCCATTTGCATAGTATAATAAGTTACTTATTTTCAACTTTAAGCAATAAAAAAATTATTCTTTAAAAGTTTACTCGTTAATTTATAAAAAGACTTTCTTGAGCATAGCTAAACATTATAAAAAAGCTCATTTACCAAACCAAGCTTCTTAAAAAGAAAACTGTGAACTTGAATAGAACCCATAGCATGACATGAACTTCACACAATCAAGAACATTACAATCCTCAAAACATGTAAATTAAGTAATAAAGAAGTTTCCCCATTGTAATGTAATACAGTAACACACTCCGTCAAAGCCTCGGGTAAATCTAGAGGCCCATCATGCTGGAAAAGGCCTTTCACGCTCAGATCAAGAGCTTCTCGATGGCATCCTGCATTTCTCAACATAAATTATGTAAATGAATGCATGTATCAACTGAAATTTCCATGCTTAGTAAAAGAAAATAAGGCTGATAACAAAATTTACCTTCAATTGTAGTATCTGAGTTCTCAACTGGCTTCCTTCATTGCTTGTCACGGAGCAGGCAATGACTGGTCTTGTAACTCCACATGCTCGGCCAAGAGCTTGTTTTGATGGAACAAAAACATAGGGCACGTTCTGCAATTATATGCAAAAAAAGTGAGCCGATTTTCGAGTTATTAAACATTTGACTTTATCAACACAAAATACTATATCTGAGTAATAATCAGAAGTCTCTTTCTGAGTTCAAGAATATGCCACAAATATTACATACATTGGGAAATGTACATAAAGGACTAATTAAAAGAGGCAAAATATGAGCCACAAAACAAACACAAATCCACCTGCAATTCACGTCAGCAGGTGCAAACGGGTGACCAAATAACACTACCAAAATTAGCAAGTCTAAATAAGTGACCCAACCAACTCGTGTATCTTTTAGCTTAAAAAACCAAATAAATACCATAAAACCCAGAAAAGAGGGGAAAAACTGAATACAACAAGACTCATAACACCCCACCCAAAGGACAAATAAAAATTCTTAGAATTTGTCAAGAGAAAACCATATCATCACCACCAGCCCAAATGTGTACCCACTGTCCCTAGTCACTGCAACAGATACACCTCCGGTCCTTCTGTTGACTGCTGCAGAATATCACAACACCACCCTGAGTTCCCTCTACCAATAGTTAAAATCTCTGATGGCCTTCACTCCTAGCTTCTCTAGCTTTCCTTCCTCCTTTGTAACAATACCCGTCAACAAGGCCATGTCAATTTTAAATTCATAGTTAATCAATTTTCCATAAAAAGTGACAGCGCAAGTTAGAATTCTTGGTCAAAATATCCACTTTTTCTTATGTGTCACTTATGTCTTCCCAGCTCTGTACAAACTTTATCAATCAATACACTCAAAAAATAAAAATAAAAAACCGTAAGTTGATATGCTTCAAATTGTAAATCATGGAACAAATGAAATTATCGACTTCAGCAAGATCAAAAGAGAGAAAGAATCACTAAGGGCCCGTTTTGCATAAAAAGCCAAAGAGACCAAGAAAAAGATTTTCACCCATAGTTTGTATGGTTAAAAGAGCTTTTAGAGGATGTTGACCCACAGGGATGGTAATTTGGCCCGAAAAACCTTAGCCCCCGACCCAAACAAGGTGAGACTTCCCTGCCCCAATTGAGTGGGGTTTTGTTGCACAGTGGTGGGGCAGCGAAACTTAGCCCAACTTGTTATTTATAAAAAAAATTCAAATTCAAGTAAAATCACCTTACCCAACTTTTCTATACCAAACTCGAACTAATCACTCAAGTACAATTCCCAAATTACCCTAAAATTTGTACAAAAAAATACATAAAAATATATTAACAGGGACCGATCAAGGCTGGTATTACCCACCCCGCCTTAAGCACTGATCGGGGCAGGGCGGTCGGTGAAATCTCAGACGGGGAGGGGACAGATCGCCCCGTCTCTTCCCGTTGCCATCATTACTGGCCCAAGGTGTCTTCTTCTTAAAGCTCTTCTACAAGAAGCAGAAGCTATCCCAAACGGAACCTAATAGTCATGTCAAATTCAAAAAGAGGAACAAGTACAATAGTGCAGACATGCAGTAGTTCACTTTGATCAAATTTATTTTAGAATTCTTGGGTCCTCAACTTTTGATTTTAATTTAGTTTCTACACGATTTTAATATGTTGGCCACTGAAATTATATTAGTTCTTGTTACTCTGGATTATTAACTCAAATTTTGATTCCAAAAATCACATATACTACACGATCACTTCTTGCTCCTTCTTAGCACCTTATACACAGAAATGAACACATTAAGTGATCTTTCCTCCAAACTAAGAACCAAAAAATTGCAGTTTTAATGCTTAGTATGCTGATAATATCAATTAAATTCTTCATGTTATACTAATAACATAACTATAAGCAACTCAATATATTGCATATTTATTGAAAACCAACCACTTCTAAATAGAAAAAACACCTTATCTTCGGCGAGAAGTGGAAGGTGAAGAAGAATTTCAAGCGGCTCAGTGTCTGCAGCCATGACAACGAATTCTGAAATTCCTCTATTCAGTGTCTTAGTTGCTGCAACAATTATTTCATTCAATGAAAATCCCCAAATTTCAATTTGATCTTGAACAAGCTTATTAAACAGAAAAATAAAGAAAAAAGCTAAAAAAAGGATGACTAACAATATTAAAAGGAAGTAATTTAACCTTCATTAGCTCCTTTTTTGAGTTGTTTGTAGTTGGCAGCCTGTTGAACCAGGTCCATAATAGTGATGGTCAGCTGGGCATCTGCCAGTGGATATGCTTTTGGGTTCACAGCTTCTCCAGTCTACATATACATCAAATAAAATCATATTATTGTCAACAATTACAGAAAAGAATAGTATAGAGAGAGAGACTCTAGAGAATCAAAAGCTCAATTGGGAAGAGAGGAAGAGTAAGTTACCATGGCGGTAGACGGCGAGGATCAGAGGCGGAGGCGTTAAAGATTAGGGTTTGGGAAGACCGAAATTTGGGCCAGAGGGAGTAGAGGGTTAAAGGGAGGGGCGAAAGAAGTTACGAGGCGAAGATACGGTTTTAGGTAAGATTTGGTGGTGTTTGGTGACGGTTTTCTAAAGACGAAATTGGCGAACCGGATTTTTTGGAAATGGGCCTGCTCGAGCTCGAGCCGGGTACGAACTGGCTCATGTGCACATATCGTAATTTGCTACAATTTCGTTAAGAGTGTGTTTGCTGCATATTAAAATGAGATAATACATTTTTTTTAAGTGATGTGATGGAGGATATGTGGTTAAAAGGAAGGAAAAGTTATTGAATTGATGAACATTATTATTTTATTGAAAAATGTGTAGTTGAAAATGAGTAGAAAATGTGGCTAAAACAGGGGCTAAATTACTTTCTCGTTAAGAGCAAAGTAAAAATGCAAGTATGGCCTGTTTGAGCTAGATTAAAGTCAAAGTCAAACAATCAATATTAACCACACTTTCTATGAGTCCCACATCTTTTCAAACATACATTTCAAGAACTTCTATCACAATTCACTGAAAATCAAATTTTAATCCCCGTTAAACACCCTTGTAATCCAATGCGATCAATGTTAAATGGACAAGCCTTTGAATTATGACGCTACTGTTTTGAAAATAAAAATGCAAGGAGTTTCAAGCCACAGTATCAGTCAAATTTTATTCTTAACAATTCTAGTTCAATGTTTTTTTTACAATCTATTCGAAAATGGATCATTTTTTGGAACCAAATTGAAATCTCAGGCTAGATATACGGGACTGAAGTAGGTCTCTAGCCCAATATTTTTCCACGAAGAAAACCAAGCCCAGTTCTGAAGACCCATTTCTAAAGAAAATCCAAGCCTAAATATTCACAATAAGAAAACTCAGAAAATAATATTCTTACCACTCAAGAGATTTATTATCACTTAATTTAAAGACTTCACTTATATCACTTAATTTAAAGACTTTACTTGCATGTTTTATTTATATTATCACCAAAATTTTTATTTTTATTCGATAAGACTAATATATTTGTAATTTATATAAAAAACAACGAAATTTTGACTTGTTCAATAGAATACACGACATGGCAATGAATTGCTGATAGTGGTAAATATGGGATTTCCGTCAAAAGTGCGTCTAAACTTAAATTGGATATCTTAACATTGTAAAATTATTTTTTATTACCATAAGCAGGTTACGTTATAACATTATTCACAATTCATTTAGCTGGACTGCTCAAAAGGACATCTCCAATCAGGCTTGCTAGGTAGCTAGATCATTTGAAGATAAAGTAAGCGAACATAATTTAAAAATTAGCATAGTTCATTGAGGTGATCGTAGTGGTGTTGATGGGGGCAAGTCCAGCCAAGCAAAAACTGATTATAGTAGTGTTGAAGTTAAATATGTAAGAAATCTCGTTGAATTATTGATCAAAAGACCCTTCAGTTTCCATCCAATTAGGTGGACTAAGCAATTTATAAAGTAAATAACTATTATTTAGCCTATATCGTTTATTGTCGTAATTAAAGTGGAGCATACACAAGTGTGTTGCTATGCTAGTGGTCACTCAATTCAAAAACAAGTGGTGTTATTCTGATTCATCTCCATTTTCGCGAAGACTTGCTCGATTGAATGGTTGAATAATTTTCTACTATTTTTTTAACCACAAAAGGAAAGATGAAAAAAAAAAAAAGTAAGAAAGAAATAAAGGCATTTTTGCTTGATAGAGAGAGACATCTTGCTGCACTCAATTTATGGGTTGCTTAACGGTAACTTCACCTCTGGAATATAAGCCAATAGTGCATGCATTATTATTTATTATGTTAAAAGTTTGTTTTCCCAACTAAAGCATAACTAATAATCCACTTAATTTTGCTTCGACTTCACTATCCCTCTGTTTTGTGCTGTTGAATGTGAAAAAACAGATGATTGAACCAGACATGATATCAATTGGCAGTTGGTACTAGAAAGTTATGAAAAAAAATTAATTCAGCTGAATGTACGAAAAATAAAATGAAATTTGAAAGCGTCGAATTTCTTTTTGTCAAAGATATTATTGTGATAAATAAAGTATGTTTTGAATAGCATCATTAGTATTTGACGATATGTGAAATTAAATTTATAAGATTAATTTAAATAAAATGCCACATAGACGGATATTTTAGTACTCTCGATACTGCATAATATTACTCATGTAATTGTCACTGTCTTTTTGTAAGTAATTTTTACTACTACTATTTGTATATAGCTATGTCAACGAGTCGAGCCGAATCGATCCATGAGTCGAAACTCAAAGTTCGGGCTTGGCTCGAACAAAATAGGTCCGAATTTTTTTGGGTCCGAATTGCTCGACCAAAACTTGCCCGCGCTTTCTATAATGTATTTAAAATTTGTGTAATTTATACGTGTTATAAATAATGACTAAACATTAATATATAGAAAAATACATTTAAACTTTAAAAAATTTAATTTAATTTAATTTTTATATATTATTTAGTCACGGGCCGGTGAAGAACCCTAGCCGCCGCCCCAAAATGGGTCTCGGCTTGAGCCTCGAGTCGGCGAGTTTTTTTATCGTCCCTATTTGTATATTTGACTGATGGAAAAAAACAAAGAAAAAAGGAAAAGAAAAATGTACGTTATTGAATTCGTTTGAAACATAAGACCCCACCCACGGCTTTGGATTCAGTGAATGACTTACTGTGCGAGTCAAGAACGTAACGGCATTATTGGGACCTCCTCCTCGTCACCATCCCAGTGGCACAGTTCATTAACTTCCTCTCCTTCCATCTGTTTTTTACGCAAAACCTTTTAATATTCACTCTTTCCTATTTTGAAAATAATTACCTCAATAGGCCGTTACACTTGGCAATTAGTCTATATTGGTCATTTTTTTCAATGGATTTTAATATTTTATTAAAATCTAGATATTCTTAACTTGTATTTTAGTACATTTCGTTAAATTTTAGAAGATATAATTCAGATTTTATTAAAATCTAGGTGTTTCCAATAATATGTTAATTTCTAAATGTTTCGTAATAAAAAGGATTTGAATAGATTTTAAGGGATTTTAGCCTAAAAATATACATACCAAACTATGTGTAAATTCTAGCCTGATTTCAATAGATTTGAGCCAATAAATATAAATATAAAGTAAATATTTTATGATTTGCCTAAGTATTTTAAACTAAACAAAATTAAAATAAAGATTCCATAAGTTTTAGGGAGAATTGTAGCACGGTACCAAACATTTTACTTAGTAGCAGATTTGGTCCAAACCTTTCATTTGTACCGCCAACAATACCAAATCTTTTAAAAATTGGTACTTGGAATCCAAAAGAATGGACCATTAGTTACCCAAAAAATAATTTTGACCAAATTTACAAAAGACAAAACGGTAACTTTACAGCTTTAATGTAAAATACATTTATAATAATTAAACAAAAAGAAAGAAAAGAAAAATAAGGATGGTCTCCTTCTTTCCCACCCTCCCTGAAAATCATCCATCGCCACTAAACATTTGCATCGCCGTCGACACCTATGCCTTCTTCCTTTGCTTTTGAACTTCTATTTTCGCCTCATCTTCTCCTGCTATTGTCACCCTTTCGACTTGTCCTTTCACGATAGTCACAAATTCAAGTGCCAACAATCACCCTTTTCATCGGCGGCCTAATATAACTCCCTCCCTCCATCGCCAACGCTCAATTCAACCAATATCAATCTCCCTAAATTTGAATTCGAAAAAACCCTAAACATTCGCCTCTATTTATTCTCTCTAACTGTTACTTGAAAGTTTAAAAATAATTGTTGAAAGATACAAATTTATTATTTTATCATTTTAAAAATTATCAAAATAATTGAAAGTTTACTGGAACAACTAATGGTCAAATGAATTCAAGTACTAATTTTTGAAAGATTTGGTACTGTAGGTGGTATAACTGAAAGGTTTGGACCAAGTCTGATGTTAAGTGAAAGATTTGATACCGTGATTGCAATTCTTACTAAGTTTAATGGTGTATATAATCCTAAATTTTGTTCTACACCCATGTCGATTTAAGTGCCACCATCGCCGACAGGCTCCACCGAGTTCTCTATTTTGTGCACTGCAACATTCTGTGAAAAATGACTCCTTGGAACCTTCTTCTTTTCTTCTTCAGTTTTCAAGCAACACGCGCCGCCCTCCCGGGGACGTGGGAGCTTCTGGTCCCCGATGCCGGAATAGCCTCCATGCACACGGCGGTGACCCATTTTAACACCGTCGTCCTTCTCGATCGGACCCACATCGGTCCATCAAGAAAACTCCTGCCTGAACACCACTGCCGGCCCAGTCAAGGCGATCCTTTGTTGAGGAACGGAAGAGACTGTACTGCCCATTCAGTCCTCCTTGATTTACAAACCAACACCCTTCGCCCGCTCACTATCCTCACCGACACCTGGTGCTCCTCCGGCCAGTTTCTCCCGGACGGCACCCTCCTCCACACCGGCGGAGACCTTGAAGGCTGGAAAAAATTCCGAAAATTCACTCCCTGCGACGCAAATTCACTCTGTGACTGGGAAGAACTTCAAGATATTGAACTTTCCCAAGGGAGATGGTATGCTACTAATCAAATATTACCAGATGGTTCAATTATTATTATTGGTGGAAAGGCTTCTAATAGTGTAGAATTTTTTCCACCAAGGAAAAGCGGTGCCATAAAGTTTTCTTTTCTGGGTGAAGTTGAGGATAATCAAATGGATAATCTTTATCCATATGTCCATTTACTCCCCACTGACCAACTCTTCATTTTTGCCAACAATAAAGCTGTATTATACGATTACAATACAAATACTGTAGCAAAAAATTATCCCATACTTGATGGTGGTCCAAGAAATTACCCCTCTGCAGGGTCGTCGGTGATGTTGCCGTTAACCGGCGATTATTCATCGGCTACTGTTGTAATTTGTGGAGGAGCTCAATATGGGGCGTACTTGGAGAGGACAACTGATACTCCAGCAAATGGAAGTTGTGGTCGGATAGAGGCGACCCGGCTGGACCCGGTTTGGGAAATGGAGGACATGCCATTTGGGAGAATTATGGGTGACATGGTGATGTTGCCCACGGGGGATGTGCTGATTATTAATGGAGCTCAGGCAGGGACTCAAGGTTTTGAAATGGCTTCTCAGCCGTGTTTATTTCCGCTTCTGTATAGACCTAGTGAACCGGTGGGGCTGCGGTTCATGACTTTGAATCCCGGTTCGGTTCCAAGAATGTATCATTCGACGGCAAATTTGTTGCCGGACGGGAGGGTTTTGCTCGCCGGAAGTAACCCTCATTATTTCTACAAGTTCAACGCTGAGTTTCCGACTGAATTGAGGATCGAAGCATTCTCCCCGGAGTATTTGTCGCCGGACAAAGCTAATATACGGCCGGTTCTAGTTGACCTACCGGAGATAGTGGGGTATGGAGAAGTGTTCACGGCAGCTGTCACAGTGGAGCTTCCTGTGGTGGGGGTGATTGAAGTGAATTTCGCCAGTGCACCGTTCTCAACCCACTCGTTTTCTCAAGGACAGAGGCTGGTGAAACTAACAGTGACAAGCCCGGTTCCTGATGGTGCCGGTAATTACAAGATAACATGCACGTCGCCGCCTGGTGGAAGGGTGGCGCCTCCGGGTTACTACATGGTTTTTGCTGTAAACCAAGGGGTCCCGAGTATTGCGCGGTGGGTCAAGTTAGGGTCTTAATCCTTAACCCGGCCTTATTTGTCCTTTCATTTTTTATATTTATATATATTTTCGGTCTTAGGTATTAATATTCTGGTTAATTGTTAAGATTATATACATATAAGAAATTCTGAAAGTAACTGTGAATATAAAAACACAGCATTACTTATGGAAGAAATGGAAGTTTTTCTTTCTTGTTTTAACTAAGTTTTTTTAATTTAGTTCTTGTTGATGTTTAAAATTGTCTCGACTCTATCTTTGAAATCAAATTGATAAGGTTTATTAATTGAAAATGACATTAGAGATTAGAGAATAATGCATTTTGGAATAGTGATCTAATGAAAATGTGTGATTAAATTCGCGTGAAATATTATTTTAATGAAGAATGTGTGATAGAAAAAAAGAAAAAATATATATTTTGAATATGATAAGATAAACATGGGAATTTTTTCAAGTTGATTGCATTATTATTTTCCTTGAAAAGGTTTCTGAAAACTGATGTCGACCACTTCAACTGTTTGAAGTAGCTTAACGGCTAGTATAGGTCTCCCTTTCATTATCATTTCACTAAAACCTACTATTTTTTTTAATCTCTTGACGTGTCCATCCTGTGATGGTAATACAAGCAAAGATCCTTCATTGGCTAAGCCTATATTAGATACGGTCAACGGAAACCTTCCGAACATATTCAGGTCCTGTTTGTTTCGGATTAAAATCAGATTTTAATTTAAATTAAAGTCAAACAATCAATATTAATCACATCTTTCATGGATTCTACAACTTTTTAACCACACATTTCAAAAACTTCTATTATAATCTTTGAAAAATCTAATTTTAATTACCACCAAACACCCACTTAGTTCTTGTTTCGTTTGGTTAAAAATTAATATTTTAATTTATTTTGATAAAAGTTAATAAAATACGTGGTTACAAAGTAAATAAAAGTTGAAAATCTCACAAAATGTACGGTTGATAATGAATTTGTAAAAAAATTGGAACCAAACAAGAGTTTAGTATGTTTTATTGAATATGAACGAATATTATAGAAATAGATAAGACAAATACTTGTTTTGCTCAAGTTATTCAATGTATGTACCTTAAAATATCGAAAAAATTATAGTGAAAGATCGTAACCTATTGGTGTTGTGTCGTGTTAGTGTAGATTAGTTTTCAATGTTTCAAGATTTAACACATTGAACTAACTTACAATTTCCATTTACTCGACCGTTGAAAGTTATATTAAAATCTTGGTGCGAGCTAGTAGTAGAGCAGCAGGAGAGATTATTGTCAAAAGAGGAAACATATTCAACAGGGTACAAGACTGGTATCGATGATCCTCCAAATGCGTTTATTGGGATAGTAGAAGAGCTTTTTCTTTGTTCACATCTAATCTTTCTAGGTTCTAATGACTTCTTGAAATTACAAGAGCAAGGAGTGGTGGGAGTTGGTGGTATGGGATAGTTACTCTGTTCCTTTGGTATCTTCCCTATCTCTTTCAATTTTTGGTATTTTGCTTCTTCTCTCTTTTCTATTGTGCCTTTCAAAAAGTGCAAAATGTTATGTCTTTCTTCGTGGCAACATTAATAAAAACTGTCAATTAATCACCAATATGCTATCCACTTAATATATAAAAATTTAAGTCCTTATTTGATTCCCATTATTTTCCTAATACAATTTCCTCCATCTTATTTTCAAACCACTCATTCTTTAATAAAAGAATATTACACACATATCCCAAAAAAATTCTTATTTTTTAATCATACATTTTTCATCAATCTACTTTTCTAAAATGTATTCTTTAAGAAAAATGGGCTCAAACATGCTCTAAATGTCAAGAAGCGAAGAAAAATCATCTTTAAACATATTTTCTCGTTGAAATCTTGGATTACACATATGTCTATAATATTTTTTGATATTTACTACATCTTAATTGTATGTCGACCTTTTATGGACCCGTTTGACATGACTTTTTATCCTGTTTTTATTTCCTGTAAAAATGCTTTTAAAAAAAAGATACCTTAATTTTTATTTGAAAATTAATTTCTAAAATCATTTTCTATTCCGAAAGTACTTTCAGAGAAAAATCACATTATACTAGTATCCACTAAAAGCTTTTCTAACTACCAAAAGCACATTCATAATATTAATCGAGCAAATTCAAAAATAGATTGTAAATCTGAAAAGCTCATTTTGACTTTTTAAAAATCATGCCAAACAAGTCCCACAACTAACATGGATGCATCCATCTAGTCTATAGTAGACTAAGATGTTTAGATGACTTATTAGCACAAAATGTTTATACGTTTCGCTTTTAGTGGACAAAACATTCTCACGTTTCAAATTTTTGTATATTCACCCTTATTTCAACGTTTTATTATGGAAAACGTCATTTTTATCAATTTTTTAAATCAAATTTCTCAATTAAAAATTGTAAAATGAAAAATATACCCTCATATATTAAATGAAAATAAAAAATAAATCGCAGTCATGCTTCGTTTTTTTTTTAAAAAAGCATAAATAAATTCTAAATAAATTAAATTAAAAAATCAAAAAAGAAAATAAAAGAAAAGGCGTCTTCTTCTTCTTCCCTTTCCCATCTCCATCTCCATCTCCCTCTCCTTCTCTCACCCACTCCTCACCACAAAACAAACCAGAAAATAAATTGAAAAATACTAGAGGATGTAGAAATACTAAAAACCAATTTCCCATATTTCTTACTAAATGATGTAGAAATACTTAGATCGATTTTATGATTAAACAAAAGAGGACTTTTCTTCTCATTATTGTCAGTGACATTGCTCTTAACTTCCACAAGCTTTCTTAAGTTGGGACGACTTTTTTGTAGGTGACACTTACAATACTTGTGATGGAGCACTACATTTCTTGAGAACCTCCATTTCTTTTCATCCGTTCACTTGCACCTTTCTAGATAACCAGTCACTATATTCAAATATCAATATCAAAAAACATCTTTTTAAAATCCACATCTAATCGAGTATGTAAAAAGAAGAAATCATTGAAGAAAAAGAAGACCAGTAAGAAAAAGAAGATCAACAGGCACAGTGGTAAAAAATGCAAAAGTTTGGAACATATGGATGTTTTGTAGACTAAAGGCCAAATGTAGGAACATTTTACGCATTAAAGGACAAGCGTAGAGATATTTTGTGCTAATAAGCCCTATAGATCATGATTTGTCTTCAAGCTCATTCCTTTGAACAGATGTAAAAGATTTCCCCTTAGTTACAGTCAATTCATTGTCACTTGGGCTCGCACAATAAATCAAAATCAAATGTTTGATTTACATAGAAAGAACAAAGAATGAGAGATTTAATTACCCGAGTATTTGAAGGCGATGGATGTGGCGATGCTATCAAGTGTGAGGGTGAGGGGTAGGGATGGGGATGGGAGTGGGTGAGAGAAGGAGAGGGGGAAGAAGAATAAAAAGACTTTTCTTTTCTTATTTGAAGGACTTAAAAGTACTATTTTCAATTTATTGTAGGGTTGGGCATAGGGGTGGGAGAGGGAGAGGGAGAAAACGACTTCTCTTCTCTTTTCTTTTTTTATTTTTTTATTTAATTTATTTGGGATTTATTTGTACTTCTTTTAAAAAAATGGGAGTATGATCGCAATTTATTTTTTGTTTTTATTTGTTTTATTTAAATATGAGAGTGTATTTGTCATTTCACAATTTTCAATTCAGAAATTGATGAAAATGACGTTTTCCACAATAAAACATTGAAATAAAGGTGAAGATGCAAAAATTGAAACGCGAGGAAGTTTTGCGCACTAAGAGCGAAATGTATGAATGTGTTGTGCTAATAAGCGTATTATTTGGGTAAATAATTGAAGGGTCTACGTGCTTCTATGGTATGGACCTCAATTTTTGAATTGGAATAGAAATGGTGACCTCTCAGTGATCTTAATCCATCATCCACATTATTCTTCTACATGATTGCACAAATTCGGCAACAACAATCAACTCATCCACTATCATTATGTATTACAGTACTACTAATAATTTATCAATAGTGGCCCTCCAATTAAATTCATCTCAACTCAACCACCTTCCTGCATTTTTTATTTATTTATTTTTTGGCTTAGTTTAAAGAAATATTACTTTCTAGCTTATAAAGTAACATTTTGGAAAATGGTAAATTTCACCAATTAACTTTTCACTTATCTTCAATCCATAAATATATTTCAATTTTGTTCAATCGAATAACTACAATTTAATTTGATTTCAACGGGGATAAGTACACTTTGATTTAATTTGAACAAAGGTAACTTTATCCAATTTCACTGACAAAATAATGGTGAAATGAAAGTCAATAAATTATGATCATCACACGTCATCATCGGTTGCTAATGTGAAATAAGTGTGATTTTTTGTTAAATGAATTGTGATTAACATTTTTTTACTCCACGTCCTCAATTCCATTTAGTTCAAGTACGAAAATGGATGAAATTATCCAATTAAAATAAAATAAAAGTGTAGTTATTCGATTAAACAAAATTGAAGTACAATTACTTGATCGACACTAAATAAGAGAATAGTTGTCGTGAATGGAATTTACTTCGATTGAAGTACAATTACTTGATCGACACTGAATAAAAGAATAGTTGTCGCGAATAGTTATCTTCAATCCATAAATATATTTCAATTTTGTTCAATCAAATAACTGCAATTTAATTTGATTTCGATGGGGATAAGTACACTTTGATTTAGTTTGAATGAACGTAACTTTATCCAATTTCACTGATAAAAAAATGGTGAAATGATAGTCAATAAATTATGATCATCGCATGTCATCATGAGTTGCTAATGTGAAATAAGTGTGATTTTTAGTTAAATGAATTGTGATTATCATTTTTACTTCACGTCCTCAATTCCATTTAGTTCAAGCCACGAAAATGGAAGAAGTTATCCAATTAAAATTAAATAATAGTGTAGTTATTTGATTAAACAAAATTGAAGTACAATTACTTGATTGACACTGAATAAAGAATAGTTGTCGTGATGAGAACCACGTAGCAATAGTAGCTACGCAACAGACAACGAGATTAGAACCAACCCCTTGATTACACGACTTATGAATCTAACCCGTATGTTTGAATGCCACAAGAAATCGATTTTTAATAAGTTCTTAATTGCTCAATGAAGAACAAGAGATTTGAAAGTTAAAGTCTCACGATTAATTCTCAATAATAATAATAATAATAATGTGTATTATACAATGAAAGAAATAAATATTTATACTAAAACCCTAAAACCTAGTTAAAATTGGAAATAATTCTAAAATATTACAAAATATTAAAAGAAATAGAATTTTAACAAAACTAGGAAACTTAACAAAATTAGGAAACTCGCGAAAAAAGGAAAATTATGGACCCTAAATTATACTATGCGAAATTCAGCCTCATATCCTTCTGTCTCGATCAACGTGATCCATTGGACTTCCGCCATCGAGCCCAACATGGAATTTGACGTTTGGCATGTCCCGGTCAATGTCTCGTTTACCCAAGCTTGAGCAAGCGACCACATTGCTTCCTTGACCCTCTTTGCCCTCGATCGAGTCATTGATCCTCCTTCGATGATCAATGGATCATTTCTCGGGCTCGTCTTCATTGCATCCGCAACTTGGATCACATCATGTCGTGAATGGAATTTACTTTGATTGAAGTACAATTACTTGATCGACACTGAATAAAAGAATAGTTGTCTTGAATAAAAGAATAGGTGTCGTGAATAGTTATCTTCAATCCATATATATATATTTCAATTTTATTCAATCGAATAACTACAATTTAATTTGATTTCAACGGGGATAAGTACACTTTGATTTAATTTGAACAAAAGTAACTTTATCCAATTTCACAGACAAAAAAATGGTGAAATGATAGTCAATAAAAATACTAGTAGCGTGCAGTAGTAGTCTTGCTAATGTGAAATAAGTGTGATTTTTAGTTAAATGAATTGTGATTATCATTTTTTTTACTTCACGTCCTCGATCCATTTAGTTCAAGCTACGAAAATGGACGAAGTTATCCGATTAAAATAAAATAAAAGTGTAGTTATTCGATTAAACAAAATTGAAGTATAATTACTTGATCGACCCTGAATAAATCTTATCAACAGCACTTACCTTAAATCTTTGATTGAAGTACAATTACTTGATCGACACTAAATAAAAGAATAGTTGTCGTGAATAAAAGAATAGTTGTCGTGAATAGTTATCTTCAATCCATAAATATATTTCAATTTTGTTCAATCAAATAACTACAATTTAATTTGATTTCAACGTGGATAAGTACACTTTGATTTAATTTGAACAAATGTAACTTTATCCAATTTAACTGACAAAAAATGGTGAAATGATAGTCAATAAATTATGATCATCGCACGTCATCATCAGTTGCTAATGTGAAATAAGTGTGATTTTTAGTTAAATGAATTGTGATTATCATTTTTTTTTACTTCACGTCCTCGATCCATTTAGTTCAAGCTACGAAAATGGACGAAGTTATCCGATTAAAATAAAATAAAAGTGTAGTTATTCGATTAAACAAAATTGAAGTATAATTACTTGATCGACCCTGAATAAAAGAATAGTTGTCGTGAATGGAATTTACCTTTTTCTAAACCATAAACATATTATGTATTTATTATATTTATATGTAACTATGTGTATCTTTGGTCATTCGAGTAGTTGAAAGATGAAATACGGATATTAAATAATTGAAAAGGGCTTGATTTATTATTATTATTATCATGGTCCACTCATAATGTTGTTTATATGGTTCGATATTTATAATTTATAATGTATAGGGTTCATTTTATCCATAGATGCGTATATATATATAAACAAAGTGGAAGACAAAAACACATGTTGGTGCTACTCAATTATCGTCAATGACAAAACAAATTGAGTGTAACATGTTTTATAATTCATACATAAGCGGTTAGAGCTACCTAGTTCTACATAAAGTTAATGAGATGTTAAATAATTATTTAAACTCGATCTAAATATTCTATAAATCAAATCCAACTAATGTTGTTAAACTCGATTATTACTAATCTTTTATTAAGCGTCGAATGAAAGTGAAAATGAGTAAGGGAACTGAACCATGATTTGCAATTGAAGACGCTTTATGGGACAGTAAAGAAAACAATTGCTTTAAAAGCACGCAACAAGACTATATGTTGGAATAGTTTTAATTCTTTCTTAGAAATTGGTCTTATTTAAATAGTAAATACGGAATCGTAATTATTATTATTATTATTATTTTCCTTCTTCTTCTCGTACGAACTCCCAAGCCAATAAAATCTCTTCAAATGGGATGTTGATGCACACCACTAGGTCGGACTCTATAATTTGACAACACTATGACGATAACTCCAGTCATATGACCTATATAAGAGGGTAAAAGCTCAACGAAGTATGTCGAGTTAAGTCAATTCTCTATAATACTGCTAAGCGTATTTTCACCAATACTACAAGCTTTGTTTACATTTCAAAATTCTAGCAAACAATACTCTTATCGTGTTAAAAGTTTTCTTTAGATTGATCTATAAATGTCACTTTTTGCTGAATCAAACTTACTAATCTGGTAAAAGTACGGACATTTTATTAACTTTTATTTTATTAGCACAATTCTTTCTTTCTAAAGACTCGTAGTTACACAATCCTTTGATTCTTAAAAAATAAATATAGTCAAGTCCAAACATCAAATAATTTTGACCTCAATATATGGCAAGAAATCAGCCTCTATAGTCATTGGGAATAGAATCATACTAGGTGTACAACCTAGTTTACAACTTGGTTCACAACCAATGAATTGATAGATATTCACATCATACATTTAAAAAAACTATTTTTTTAATAAATGGTGTGGATCCCCACACCTCACTCTAATTGTAAACCAAGTTATAAAACTTGACAATTCTTCGGGATGAAACACGCTAGGTGTACAACCTAGTTTACAATCAATAAGTCATAAAACTTGGTTGTACAATTCTTGGGGATAAGGTGGGAATAACAGTGTTGAGAGAAAATTACACACCCTTATTTTTGAACTTACCATTTCAAAAATTAGAATTTTATTTTATTCTTTCAAAAATAAGGTATATACTCCCCCCTCTCCTCACCCTACCTCACACCACCCCCACTTATCATTTTATTCATTCCCCCCCAATTCACATATACACAATCTCCTTTTTACCTTCATTCGCCATCGTCACCCACTCACCACTCCCACCACCGCGATAACCACCCAACCCCACCATACAACCGCTATCACCTGCCACCACCACTCCTACCGCTACCTATAAACAATCAACCCCGTCATTCATCGTCATTCACCCCCGTCTCCAGTGGCTCATCGATGAGCACCTCATCAGTGGCTCATCGATAAGTAACAATGTATGGTCGTTGTAACCCCTGGAAGTATGACGAGTCGGATTCATTCTTGCTCATAGTCAAAATAGAGCCAAAGGGGAAGTCAGTGTAGAGGCGGTAAATAGGTACCAAAGAAGAGTAAAGGAACAAAAAGCGTGTGCACCATGTGTGGAAATTGGGGGATGACTGGGAAAATGTTAAATTTTATTAAAGTTTTAAATCTCTATAATTTGAAAATTTAAACACTTTATTGCCAGGGTCCTCCATGTCAAATCACCAAAAGAATTATAAAGTACGGAATATACCTTGGATTTATTGGAAATGATTTTTTTAATATCGGATATTGATTTTGGATCTTAAATTGGGCGTTCTTGATTATTACTTTTAGATCTTTAATCTTGATTGCTTCAATCATTCTTCTTATTGATTGTAAATTTTGGATTTTCCTCTTCAATATGTTTTCTCTTATAATTCTTATATTAATGAGACGACACATAAAATGAGAATCACTCATAAGTTATTTGATTTTTTTAAAAAAATTACAAGTTTCTTATTTTAAATGTATCTTGAAACCTTTATAGTCATGTATTTTTTTTTTGTTGTAAAAATCACATTAGCTACCATATTTATCTAAAAATCACCACTTATACTATGCAACCTTTTTACTTAAAATAAAAAATACTGTTATAAGTATGCATAAATAAAAATTCTCAAATCACCTCACTCCTACCATCAAACAAACTTCACTATCAATGCTCTAAATCAGCATTTCAAGCTTCTATATCCTTTAATTTTATTTCCGTATATTAAATCGAAAATTTTGCCCATCTTCTTCTTAAGGTTTCTTCCTATTACCGTGATGTGTGCTCCGTTACATGCTGAATTTGGGAGTAAATTATGAAAATAGTATTTATGTTGATTTTGGGAATGAATTATGGAAATAGTATTTAAGGTTTTATTACTTATATTATTTAGTATATTTGATATATGTTCAAATATATAAGTATATATAAGGTCTGAACGAGATGGGTATGAAACGAATCGATAATTTTTACCCTCGTCTGTATTTTTGTCATTTTGCCCCATCCCTATACTCGATTAAAGCGGGGCGGGGCGGGGCGGGGCCCCCTGTCCCATTTATTGCACCCATCTATTTTTTCTCTTTATTTATTTTATTTTTTACTTTTTTTTATATATTTAATTAGTAAATATTATTTTTTTCCAATTTGTTAAAAATAACTTATATTCTTTCTAAAATAATGATATATCTATTATTTTTTTGATAAAAAGCTCAATTATAAATTAACTTTAAACTGGGAGGGTGGCGGGGTGGTGACTATGTTTCTTGTATCCGCTCCGGGGCAATGACCCCCTCCCCGTTTATGAGGTTAGGTGGGTGATCCTCACACCATTCGAGGTAGAATCCCACATATATCGGATCGAACATATTTTTTGCCATCATATTATAGCCCCATTTTTGGTATATAATGTGTGGTTAAAAATAAAGAAAAATTTCAAGTTTGTGTGTAATATTATTTTATTGAAAATGTGTAATTAAAAAGAAGATAGAGAAAAATGTATTTGAAAAAAAATGGGGATCGAGAAAGTGCACAATATTTTATTTTTAAGTGATGTAAACAAGATTTTCCCCCCTTTTTGTTTAGTGTTTATTATTGGACTCTTCGAATCCAATGATACTAATTAGCCCAATTTAATATTTTTAGGCCAACAATTTTTATAGTAGTTTCTATACAGAATGGGCCAAATATATTAAGGCCCAAGGTTTGGTTTAGAGTTGTTTGGTGGAGAACTCCTCAATATCACTGCACCAAACCAAACGTAATGTGATTCCTGAATATCTCGCGCTTCTCTTATCCACAAGACACGTTTTTAAGTGAGGGCGGCGAACTTATTGATTCAACGATTTCGACATTGATAGGGACAACGAAATCGTGATTTATGCTAAAGATTAAACATAATTAAAACAACTTTTAATATATTTATCACACTACACTTTTCTTAAGCTAGGAAAATAAAGGATTTTCAGTGGATTACGCAAGTTTAAAGAATAATGCTATTATTTTTCATGGAGAAGATTACCCGTTTATGTCAATAAGATCATAGTCATATTCTCTAATGAATATAAATACATTCCAATTACATCGAATAATGTGAGAATGATGCATTGCTGTATAAATTGGTGATCAACGATACAGAATCACTTGAATTTAAATGAAAAAAACTCCTTATTGAAAAAGGGTTTAATGAGAGATTTGGTTTTCCTTTCCACCCTAGTATATTGGTGTACGCTTCAGGAATTTTTTTTTTATAATCGAAGCTGTACAAATTTCTTTTCCAATAAAATGAATCAATAGAAAGCAACACAAAAAATAATTAATTTGAATACAAAAAAAACATGCGCTAATGAGGCCATCACTACTTCTCCATTATGATCTGAAGGCTAAGGTGGTAGAACATTGAACGTCTTTTTTTTTTTTCTTTTTTGTTGCGTAGTATGTGTTTGCTAACTAATCAACCACATGATGTATTTTTCGTCATATATGAGATTTAGCACATTAAACTTAATACAATAATAAACATAAAGTTAAACTTTGTGACTAATATATTGGATATCTGGTTGCAACCGAGTTTACATTCATGAACACGTAGTTAAAATAAAGGGATAATTGCAGCGACGATACCAAATATTTCATTTAGTGGCAAACTTTGTCCAAACCTTTTATTTGCACCACCCACAATTTCAAACATTTTAAAATGTCGTACTTGAAGCCCAAATGGATGATTTCCGTTAATTTGACCGTTAGTTGACCAAATAATTGATATTGACAATAATTTTGACTAATTTTAAAAGGTTAAAATGATAATTTTACATTTTTTTATAATAAAATACTTAAAATCAAACAATTAAAATTAAAAACCAAAAATAGACTTCTTCTTCCCCATCCACCCACGCCCATTCCAAAACCATCACCACTGCTGCCATCTCTTCCACCACCACCTTCATTCCCATCAACAGCTGTGTTTGGTAAGTGGTGGGGCAGTCAATTAGTATTGTTAGTCAGCACAAGAAAAATCATGTCTTTCCTGCTCTTCGAATTTCATTTCTTTTTTGACCCTTCTTCTTCTCCAGACTAGACTAGAGGGGCAAAGTTTGAAGGTTTGTTATCAAAGAAATGAGTTGACTCAAAAGCGAAAAATTATACATTGATATAGATACTTTGAAAAAGGGAAAGGGGTCACGGTGGTGGTGATGGACACTCCAGAGAGGAGCAAAAGCAACCAGATTACAACATCCACCAACAAATTTGAGGTGTAATTTGCATCTTTTACAATTTAAGTGTAATGAGATTTTAGTGATTTGACCTATTTTTGGGTCAATTGCTTTTGGATTTTTTGATTTTTGCACACTGAAATCGAAACTCTAAAAACCCCAAAATGCACGACTCGCCAATGAAAATCCAAAAAGCAAACCCATAGATGATGCCTGTTGAAACCAGAAAGCCAAAAAATAGCCGAAATTTGAATTGAGAAAAAGGTGATTTTTGTGAGTGATAGTGGGGGTGATGGTGATGGTTTTGGGGTGGGGGGTAGAAGAAGAAGTTGGTTTTAATTTTAATTATTTGATTTTTTAATTATTTTGTTATAAAAAAAATGTAAAGTTATCATTTTAACATATTAAAATTAGTCAAAATTATTGTCAAAATTAATTATTTGGTCAATTAACGGTCAAACTATTAGAAATTTTCAATTTGGACTTTAATTACGACATTTTGAAATGTTTAGTATAGTGAATGTCTCAAATGAAAGGTTTGGTACCTTGAGTGGCTTGAGTTTCTATTTGTAAATGAAATGTTTGGAGCCACTGCTGCAATTATTTCTAAAAAAATGATATATGAGCTTGCTTAGCCAAGCTTAAAATATTTGCCTTTTAAATTAATAATTAATTTATATAAAAAACGAGTAAAGTATGTATTTTACAGTTTTGATTTTAAATAAATATTTTCTTCATAAAAAATAAAAAAGCTATTGAACATATGCTAAAAATAAAAAGTTAGTGAAAAGTGTGTAAATATTTTTTTTATAAGCTTAACGAATCATGCTTTTTTGTTCTATTTTGCTAATTATAAAAATATTGGTGGGACCCTATCTTCCAGGCTAGTAAACAACGTGAAAAATCTTGGGCTTTAATTTAATTCTTGGCCCACACCGTGATACCGCTTACTCTTCTGTCCAAGTGAGCATCTTTTCTTGGCAGAACCAGTTCTCAATAAGCCTTAATTCGACTTCTTTAGGGAGGAAGAAGTGGGGAGGAGTCGTATATATCGGTCTAACACAAAATCACATGAGAAATATGTAAAATAATATTCCGCAAATTCAAATCACTCCCCTTATTAGGGTTTTATCTAGGGTTTATTTCCAACAACCTCGCGAAGAAGTCAGAAGGAAAGATTAAAGCATTACTTTATTTCAATTCCCACGCTCCATGAACCAATAATTTGGTTTCACCTGTGGATTTTTTTTTTCGTGAAATCCGATAAATGGAAGCTAGAGTTGGGATGTCGGCGCATGGAGGAGTTGTGGACGGTGGCGCATCTACCAGGAAGTTAATACACCATCAGCATTCGCGGCCGCAACGGCAGCAGCAGCAGCCTGTTACGCAGATTGGAACTGTTCCTCAACTCCTCTCCGGTGGCATCGCCGGAGCTTTCAGTAAAACCTGCACCGCTCCTCTAGCTCGCCTCACTATTCTCTTTCAGGTGTTGTGGTTTTTTCTTTCTTTTTCTTTATCTCCTTAAGGTACTAATTATAAAGATATTTGATCACGATGGCCTTTTTTTTTATTATGATTTGAAGTCATTGCAAGGTTATTGTTTACTAGGGGTTTTTGTGGGTGAATGTTCTAATTGCAAGAATGATATGAACAAAATGAAAAGAAGAAGGAAAAAGAGCTCCCTAAGGATCTCCCAATAGTTTGAAGGAATTGATTTGTATCTGTACAAACATATTTGGGCAGAATAGTGTTTGGGGCCGTAAAGAGTTGGATTTTAACCATTTGTTACCTCAGTAAAAGGTTCTCTGTACTTGCTCCTTTATTATATTGTAGCATCAGTTACTAAATATTAGCTAATTGGTCTTTTATCTCTCCTTATTTATATATTTTTAGTTTTATTAATTTGAAAATTACTCGCTGGCTCTGCTTTAGGTACAAGGTATGCACTCTGATGTTTCAGTAAAGCCTAGCATACGGCGTGAGGCCCTACGTATTGTCAATGAGGAAGGTTTTAGAGCTTTCTGGAAAGGGAATTTGGTTACAATTGCTCACCGGCTTCCGTATTCTTCGATCAGCTTCTATGCTTACGAACGCTACAAGAACGTGAGTTTTGTAAGATTAGGATTACAGTTTTAATTCCATTAAAACATGTTTAGTTTGCTGCTTTGCGGGTTGCATACTGCCTTTGTTATTGATTCTAGAATCTTTTGCAGATTTTAAAATCTATTCCAGGACTTGATGGTTATGGGGAAAATGCAAGTGCAGATGTTTTTGTGCATTTTGTTGGTGGTGGTTTAGCAGGAATGACAGCTGCTTCTGCCACATATCCACTGGATCTCGTCAGGACACGGCTTGCTGCACAGGTACAGTAATCATAATGTCCATGTTTGTTAGCATTTTGAATTCATTGCCCCCCTCACCCACGCTGCCACCCAGTCTGCCACGCCCAGCTGATGCGTAGATACATATGCAGACTCAAAAACTCCACCTACCTAAAAGAAATATGTTAAAAAAAATACTGATGTAAATTGTAGGACAATGAGCAAAGATAACGTGCATATAAAATTTCAAACGAAAACAGGTTTCTAGCTACTCTGTGTCGTCATTGGCGGCCTACTTTGCCTCTTCCTTTATACTTTTGTTTTCTATGGTCAGCTGCTTTTGGAGGATATCTCCCGTATACCTTAGTTATCCATGTTATTCCAATAATTTATTTTTTGAATTTTTATTTTAATGCTAAGGCTGAACTCAGTTAGTTTGGAAACTTTTTAGAGGAATACAATATATTACCGTGGCATTAGGCATGCGCTTCATACCATATGCAGGGATGAAGGTTTCTTTGGCTTGTACAAAGGACTCGGAGCAACATTATTGGTATATCTTCATCTCTTGCTTTGCTTCTTTGCATCTCTGGTTTTCTTCTCTTGCTGTTTGATAACTCATTTCATTTTTTGGGTGGTTGCAGGGTGTTGGACCCAGTATAGCAATAAGCTTTTCTGTTTACGAGAGTTTGAGATCCTATTGGCATTCCCAAAGGTGAGAACATAGTTGTTGAGGGGCTGATGTATAATTTATTTAATATTCTAGTTTATGTCCTAATCCTCATTATTCTTGAGAATCACAATTTGATCTCTATCAGGCCCAATGATTCTGTTGCAGCAGTCAGCCTTGTTTGTGGCAGCCTTTCAGGCATTGCATCATCGACAGGTGATTGTGCTGTACTATCTGAAATGTATATTTTATGGAAAAATTGCAGCATTTGTCCCCAATTTTTAGTGTTTGTAGCAAATTGCTCCTCAATCTTTAAAATTATAGAGGAAATAGGGGAACAAAAAGGAAAAGACGAAAGGAAAAGGGAAAAGACGAGAACTTTCGCCAACCCACTCAAGGTTGTTTGGATCTTAAATTGGATCATATCGGTGGAGGGGTCTTGCGGATCTGATCGAGGATTGTAATATCCTGCTAAAGAATGATCTGAAATATTGAAAAAGATAAAAATAAAATTTCTAAGAACAAATTAACAACTATAAGACAAACAATAATTAAAAATAAAAAATTCAACTGCTGTCTACAACAAGGATTTTTGTCAAAGTAACTATCCAGACATGATGCTAAAAAAGATCTTATCTTTCCGATCTTCTCTTCGTGCAGATATATCAAGAACATCCAAATAATTGCTTGGCTGTGGACGAACTGTATCCTCGTTTTCTGTTATCCATTCATCAATCATAAGAGATATCATCAAAACACACTAGTGCTATTCTTTTAGCGATCCTAGTGAATTGCAGTTATGTATACCATCTGGATCATTATGTCTTTCTAGGATTGTAGGATCGTGCAATCTTATGATCTAGATTGTTATTTTGATAACCACGCACTCACTTCCCCGCATCAAACCAGCCCTGCCACTCAGTGAAGCGTATCACCATTCGCTGCTCTCATCTCCACCCCTAATTTTGGCTTCTTGCACTCCCAGTTTCCTGTCCCCACCCCTATCTCCAAAACACACCTCTCCTGACTTTGGGTTTCTGGGCAGTTTCCCCTGGTTTTGGGACCCAGTCCCTCCTCCTGGTATGTTTTAGTTCTACGACCACGTGACTGTGAGGGGATGCATGTTGAAGGATTTTTCTCCCTGGTTTATTTGAGAGAGGAAAATACTTTTTATTTTGTTTTATCTTTTAATGAAAATAAGGGTAGAATTGTCCTTTTAACTAAAATTGGACAGAAACAGTCCATAAAGACTACTTATGCAACTATATTGAATGGTTGGGTACTGTATTATCCAGTTTTTCCTATTGCAATTTTTCATATTGAAGGATATATCTTGTATCTAGAAAGGTATCCTTATTCTTGTGTTTACATGTTCACCCTGTTAAGAATTTGGTGGACTTTCCTGATTTGGAATTTTAGAATTCAATTGAACCTCTTGTGGGTCTACATAGTTTAGTTTAACACATTTCTGATCTTGGTGTCTGAAATTACTGTTTACAATTAGGGAATCACAAGAACACTTGGATACTGGCTGAGGGGAATTTTGAACCCAATTTGCTTGTATAACTTTGGCCAGCTCTGTACACGCACAAAGGGAAAGTGTTAATAAAACGAGGCTTTATATTAGGATCTAATATAATTAGTCGTCCCAAGCATTATATGACATTTTTGTTTGTTTATGCGTAATGCATTGCAGCAACATTCCCCTTGGATCTTGTGAGGCGAAGAATGCAATTGGAAGGGGCTGCTGGTAGGGCCCGAGTGTATAATACTGGGTTGTTCGGGACATTTGGGCACATTATCCGTACTGAAGGCTTGCGTGGTCTGTACAGAGGGATTATGCCTGAATACTACAAGGTCGTTCCAAGTGTCGGGATTGCTTTCATGACGTATGAAACACTGAGGAAATTACTGTCACAAGGGCCTTTTAGTTCTTAATCTTTACATCTAGCTAAGGATCTTCCTCCATGAAGTTTGCAACCCTTGTTTCACCAAGCTAGGATGTGCAGTAAGGATCAGTTTTGGTTAAAATATAAGGCAATCAGAATTAGTATGTAAGTTTTCCTCGTGTTCTTGAAAAAATTCTGTGGTGGTAAATTTTATGGTGGCTACCATGAACAATTTTTCGATGTGTAGGCTACTTGATAGCAATTTTTGTCAGGTTTATCATTCGTAATATGCTTGTTATTTTTATTGTTCTAGGGTCACTTTAATCATTATAAAATTTTGTTGCCTCTTTTTGTCTCCTATTCAAATTGTGTCTGTACTGATTTTATTCCTTGAATTATAAAGAAAGCACATTACTATTTCCAAGTTGTTTTTGATGAGATGATGAGGTTACCAATCCTGCATAGCATAATGCCAATAAAGTGGGGAGTGCAAGGCAAAATCTGAGGTAATGTAAATAGAAATAATCTTTCAGTGTAAAATGATACCCTATTCTACTTATCTGGCAGAAACAAACATGGCAGCACGGACCAGGCCGTCTAGCTGGGCAAATACCCCTAGAATTTTATTGGATATTTACTACAGGCCTTCCACAGAGAATTGTTGAAAAAATAACGAAACAGATTATGAATGGTACATTATTAGGCAGCTTTGTGCAGAACTCCTACAGCTTCTTCCTTGCTTTGGGACACATCTTTCCCATCTTTGAATACGAGAAATTCCATCATCTCCACCCGGAAGAAAATGAAGCTTCCACATAAATGTGTGATGCAAGAACCGAAGTCTGTGCCAACCACACAGTGCCATGCTGGTCCATAACATTTATCAAAATTCTGTACGACATAAAGCAGCTTATTATTATGACAGCCCATACAGTTCAATTACCGTCCTCGACTCAAAATTCTCACTACAAAGGCAGGTCTCTCAAGAGCTATGTAAGACTCAAAAATAGTCGTTGCAATTTTAAATTGGGTGATTTAACAAACTGAAAGTAGCTCCAAGTCTCCTCATCCACAATGAGAGCAGGGTCCGAGCTTGTACAAAGAAAGTGCCCAATATGCTTATAAGAAAAATGATATCCTACTAATGGTGAGTATGATAAAATATGCCCCCAGTGGATGTGGTAACGCCATGTCAACGGTCAAGCTTACAATTTTTAACAATTCAATGTTGAATTGTCAAAAATTGTAGACTCACATCAGTGATGGACAAGATAACTCATACACATCATGGATATGAGATCATTTCTCATACTTATAAAGCTTAATGGGAAGTAATACTTATAAAGCTTAATGGGAAGTAGTCGTTTAAAATTATGATTACTTCGTTTTGTTGGTAAAGTGTAAAGAGAAGTTCCACGCCTGCTAGACACGGGGATGGTCCTCGGTTTATAAAGGAATTTGGCAACTCTTCCTTTGCATATTATTCTTCTGAGAAGGAACCCCAAGTCTAAACAGTCTTGGACTGTTTCATTGCTCAGTTGTGACAAAATTAACGTGTTTTATGAACATTTAGACGGGAACTTCATGCAGTCATATCCAATACTACGAGTGTTAGACGATAATAAATACCTGTTTAATATAATGAGCTATGGATTGACAATCAGCAACTTCATGTAGATCCAGAGCCTGATAAGCCAACTCCATAGCATGGCTCTTCATTGCATCTGGCATGTCTGTTTCGCGAACTATTGCTTTTCCTTCCAACATTTTAAGTGGTAGTGTTTTTTATGATGTCTTTGTTTTCTGATTTATGGGGCAATATTGGTGCTTTATATTATAATGAGGAATTTGCGAAATAATATTTGTGGACATCGAACGTGTGTAAATGGTTTCTTTGAACATTTTGATTTCTTACTTCCACAAAAAATCTAATAAAGTTTTTTGGAGTCAAACCTTGAGTGGCAAATCTCGTAGTCAAATTAGGCCAAGGCCTAGGGTAAATGAGAAGCATTCAGAGGCACAAAGCCAATAAGAAAATTTGGCGAAGTTTTGGCTTAATTATAAAGGATTATTTACCACACATTTATGTCTATCTTATCTTATATAAATAGACAACGACTAGATCAGTTACGGCCTTAGCTTGACAATAATGTTAATTAACGGAAGTTCCTTCTTTCTTAACTGGACTTTTAATTCTTATTGGTTGAACTCGTCAGTTGTTAGGGTGCCCCGCGATTAAATTGACTAAATTTTTCAAAGTTCCTCTTCGAGGAGCGAAGCTATGAAAACCGAATTGAGAATGTTGAGGTTCCTTGCAAGTATAACACATTTCTAATAATGAGCTCGACCCCTTGAGCTTGGGTTGATTTGGGTATGGGACGAGCTTGGTCATTTCCATGCTTGGTTCGCTATGCCGCTTTGCAACGGCTTGATCATATTATACCACGTTACTATTAAGTGTCACAATATAACAAATGTACTAGTTTTTCAAGATTTTCTTGATTTCTCTTGAGATCGACATATTTCTTGCTGATGCTCCACAAAAATTATAGATATTTTTCTATCAGAAAAGCTCAATCCCTCGAAGCAAAATATGTAGCATTCTGAGCCTTGGGATATTTTTCATCAATGAACTGTTTAACCAATTAAATAACCAGAAATTTAAAAGTAGTCCAAAGAGTAGTGAAATTTGGAAATTCTGTGGAAGATTCGAATCTTCTATTCTGTATGGTGACAATGCTATCAGTTTCATACTGGTCCCGTCGAGTCTCAAGTCTCTGCTATGATTCGTTGATGGATTATTTTCTGGTGAAGCAAAATTGTTCAGTCCTATTCTTGGTTCACATAATTTCTCCTTAGTGACGAAAAAAAAAATTATTTATTCTGCTGCTGCGATAATTTGTGTGTTCGTTTCTCCACAGAATTTGATAATCTATTCAACTAAATGGTAGGGAAAAAAATAATTTGAATTCACATTAGCTACCAAGATAAGGAAGTCTAATTACAATTTCAATGACAAGATGAAAAAAAAAAAATGCAAAAAGGAGCAAAATTTAGAGCTAAAAAAATGCAATTACAAGGTGTGTGAAATTTGGATTTCTGTATCATCTTCAGATTCCTGTAGAGTTTGAACCCCGGGAGCCATTGTTGGGCGCTTGTTTCTATCTTACTCTACACGAGAAAGGCCTGTTTTCTGCTAAACTTCCCTTCCAATCTTGGATCCCCAAAAATGATCTTGGTACATGTACTTCAATAATTATACAATGGATTACATGATGTTACATGACACTTTACCATTTGTGAGTTTAAAACACAATCAACTTTTTCAGCTAATTTTTTTCCTCCATGTCATATTATGTAATCAATTATGTACAAATAGCAAAATCCTCATAAAAATCTCCACCCAAAGGTACTGAATACACCTGTTGAGAATGATAATAATTTAGCTCCTGTTGGACTCTCGTTAAAACAAAACTCTTTATTTCTCATAGTTAATTTCAACCACACATTCACACAATAAAGTATTCTGCACGTAAATTCAAATTTTTTTCCTACTTTATAATCACACATCCTCAAAAAAAATTACTATTCAAACTATCATTTTCCTCCAATTTCTCTTTATAATGACTATTAAACACAGACACATAGTTGATAGCTTTGTTTTATCAACTATTTCTACAAAAGAAATTATTGTAACCTTAAATAATTACTTTCTAAATATATATAATGTGCATGTGCATTTTAAAAAGATTAGGATAATATTGAGTTCAATTTGAGTACAAAGAAAAAGCTAACAACTATATATGTATGTTTTTAGAAAAGAAAAAAAATTGAATTGAGAAAAATAAAATTTCAAGTAAAATTTTCGTAATATGCATTACAAATTTTAGTATTTAACTAATATTTATTTTATATTTTTGTTGGACCCTAAAGCATTTTAAATAAAAATATTATCATTTACATTTAGAGAGATCATTAATTTTGTATACAGCCTGAGTTGGGACCGATAAATTTTATCATGTAAACAATGTCATAATTTGTCGAACATTCATTTATTGAGATTTCATGGTGTATAATATTTATTTTAGCATCATGAAGTTGATTTTGAATGATGGAGATGTGATACTAACTACTAGCTTAAATTACACGAATAATTGCATTAGGAGTCTTTAATTTATTATCTAAGTAGCAAGATAGTTCTCAATATTTTATTATAGTTACAAAATCATTTCTTGACTAAGAAAAATCATTTAAATCTTATTTGATTATCATGTGGCCCCTCTATGTCCATCTTTTGTGAAACTAGATTTCGTTTTCGAACTTGTATCTAGTACAAAAATTGAAGTGAGACATGTTTTTATGAGAATTACATAACAAGTTAAGAATATCTGGACAATTTTGTAGTTGTGTACTGATTGTGCGACTATAAAGAAAAGTAGACTTCAAATATTTCGTTCAAAACCAATTTGCTAATTGAACAATAGATTGGAGCTGCAATCTTTTCAAAGTTGAAACATAAGCTTGGCAGATTCATAAATCAAAAACCATTCAAATGAGTTCAATATAAAGCAGGGGGTCTTCTTATTTTAATAAAGAGAGACTCTTCAACAATTTGTATACAAGAGTTTTCACATCACACTATAATGTGAAGCAACATTACATTCGAAATAACCATTTTCTCAAATATTACAAATTTACAATCTCATACGGTTGTTTTTGACACCCTCCTTGCAAGAATTATCCAAGAAAGAACGCGATAAAACACGCAAAAGGCCAACATTATTCCAACATTTACCCACCTCATGTCCTTGTCGAGTCCTCGACTCTTCAACACGTCCCTTCCCGTGAGCATGCATTCGGACTGATCACCATTTCTAGAGAGACATTCGTGTCTCTCGTTCCAATACTCATTCGTGAGCAGGGAATCCAACGGATACCTATAAAGCGATACATAGTACATGAAAAGCCAGTATTTTGGAATGAACTCTTTCGGGATGAAGTAGCCCGAAAAAAGGAAGAACGCGCCAAGAACAGTGCAAATCAGAGAATTCCCCGAGATGAAATCTGGAGAAATGACACTCAAGAACAGCACCAAAGAACTTGCCATCAGTACAATAAGCCAAACCACAAACATGAAAAATATGAAAGCAGAAATCGAGGGATTAAGTCCTACTATCCAATATAATGGGACAGAAAAAAGAATGGCCACTACGAATAGAAAGGGAAAGAAGATTATGGTATTGGCAATTAGGTACGAGGAAGTGTTGTAAGCTCCCCGCGATGCTTCCTTCATCAGAACATGTCGTTCTTGAAGGTAAATCGGAAGGGCTTCAACTGTCGAAGATAGAAGAAAGCTAAGACTAAACGCGAATAGCCCTAAACGTTCTGCGACTCCACCTTCGTCGTTCCTAACTTTTATATAAACGCTCGCTAACCCGAACCCTCCTACAATGGCTTGCATCGTTCGCGCCAAGAATAACTGCTTTGTTCTATAGATTATCTTCCAAAATCTAACACAAAGCACCATTATCTCAAACAATCTCAAATAGTAAGTATCAGCTGCTGTTTGTCTGTCAACGAGTAATTCCTGAACTACATCGACTTCTTTTTTCCATATAAAACAGGAAACCTGTTTTCGTGCTTTATCCTCTTTACCAGAGACAAGATTTTTCGAGTATGACTCTTCTAACCTGGAAATAACTTCCATGGAAAACTCCAGGGCATTTATTTGCACCGGAATTGTATATCCCAATCTTGTGATAGTTTCTTCCAATGATTCAAGTGAACCATTGTGGACTACAGAACCATTAGAAAGGATCAAGAATTTGGATATGTATTGAAGAATCCTATAGCTTGGCTGGTGAATAGACATGACTATGATTCTTTGTTTGGCTTGAGCCATGGAGGAAAGCAACACGATAACTTGAAGAGCTGAAGTGCTATCTAGTCCTGAAGTTGGTTCGTCGAGGAGTAAAATAGGCGGATCGTGAATCATGTCTACGCCAATTGATACCCTCTTTTTTTCTCCACCTGAAATCCCTCGGTTTTCCTCATCGCCTACAAAACTATCCGCCACGTGAACAAGGCCGAGTTCTTGCATCAAGCCCTCGACTCGATCTACTCTCTCTCTGTCGCTCATTTCTTTGAGCCTAAACTTTGCACTAAACATCAGTGTTTCCTTAACAGTGAGTAGAGGAAGTAAAGTGTCATCTTGAGCTACAAATCCACATATCTTCCTCAGCTGAGCTTGACTAGTTATCTCATGACCATTAAGTGAAATACTCTTCGGATCAAAGTCTCTGTTTCTTACCCTCCCAGAAACAACTCGTAAGAGAGTGGACTTTCCGGTGCCACTTGGGCCAACTACAGCTAGAATCTCAGAACTTCTTGCTGTGAAAGAGACCGATTTCAGAATGTTGATCGGCTTATCCCTCTTCCTTCCACGGAAAATCATCGTGGATATTGACGAATTTCGGTGTATAGTGTAGGAAAGATTGGTTATGCATAATTTGTTGACAGATTTGGATTGGTGATTTTGTAATGGGGAGTGGTGTGAGGAAGAGGACTGACTGGTGGACTCTTCAGGCGAGCCGGACGTCGAGAAGAGTACAACTGAATCTTCTTCCAGGCTTGGTCTTGGAGGTTGAAAGCATAAGGCCATTGTTTCTAGCTCCAAGTGTATGAAATTGTGGATTGGGTGGTGGGGGGAGGGGGTTGATTTGAAGGGAGAAGGTTTGGAGTTTGGAAGAGGAGGTTAGACCTACCAACCAGATTTGCCGCAAACGCTTCATAATATGGTTGAAGAGGGTAAAACATTTGGCAATGGTTGGTGATCCGATGAGTTTGACTAACTGCATATATTTATACGTATCTACAAGATTCTAAGGTCCATGGGATAAGTCATTATAAGCAATCAAAATTTGATGCACAACCTGGGGGAAGATACCCAAAAACATGGTGACCAAATTCATACTCCAATTCTGTATAAAACCTAAGAGCATATTTGATACGCAAAATTGTCTACACAGTAATAAACACGTGTCTCACATGTCACTTTGCATTAAGCATATTCAATCTAACGTATCAAACATGCCAACTCTGCATATGCAACCTAAACGGCATTCAAGGCTTATCTCACAAGAGAGTTAGATTTCCACCAAATTTTTGTTGCGTGCCCAGTAGTTTCATTAAGCCCCTATTTGGCCCTCATTTTTCCTCAAACTCATTTTCAACCGCATATTTCATGAGATTCATAATTTTTATCAACTTTCCAACCGTGCCTTTCATCAACTTCTATCAAAATTTACTAAAAATCTAATTTTAATCCAAAGTAAACAAGGGCTATGATACCGATTTAAATTCAAAAGCAAACAAAACTTGTCAAACAGCAGAACCTGCTATTAAATTGAGTACCATCAACATTCTTTGAATTAAATATGATTATTTACAAAACAGTTTTTCATCCCAATGGACAAGGCGACCGAAAGAGTTAAGAATTGCTGTATATAAAAATATTTACAGAGTAAAGCATGATTGTCATTCCCAGTTGCTCTGCACTGGTTTTCATGGTGGGGTTGGCTGATCCTCAGACTTGAAGACGGCCATCATTCGAGACTCTGAAATATGCTGCCTCTTATTAAGGACATCAATGTAATTCTGAATTCTATTCCGGTCTGAGCTTTTGAGAGAAAATGGGGGATTTAGAACGAGGGATGGTGCTTCAATCAGAAGAAATGTCAACAGCCGAACTGCTTTTGAATAATAAGTTACGGCAACTACTGTATCGCCCATATACTCGTCAACCTGCAATCCCATGCACAGCACAATTAAACAATTTTAGAAATTGTATATAGGTTTTGACATTCCCCAAATCAAAATTTCTGTAACCTACATTTAAATAATTCTCAACTCTTGTATAATTGAAGTCAGAAATTGTTGCATGAAACAAAGTCTCCAAGGTAGAATAGTAAAATTAATAATCAAGAACAAAAACTGAAGGATGAGAAAAGTGATGCAATACAACAATAACTACTAAGAATTTTTTTACCTCATTGTAGCGCGGTTTCATCAATTTCATCTACTTAATTTATTAGAATTTGATTAAATATATAACATAAAATGAACAATGGACAATGAAATATTTATATGGGTTTATTGCCATAATTGTGGATAATGCACATCTGGATTTTGCAGTGGTCTAGGCTTTGACCCAAAAGTTGGTTTTGGATTGTGACGACCACTTCATTGGCAGCCAGAAGAAGATGACATTCAAATCACTCCAAGACCTATTTTAGTCACTCTACGCCAGTGTACTCACAATAATATAGTCATTTCACCATGGAATTCAATTTACTGCCATGTTTGGCCAAGCTTCAAAAGTTTGTTTCAAGTTTTCAGTAGCTTACTTCATTTCTGTCTCGCATAAAGTTCAATTTTTAGAGCAAGTATGTCAAACACAATTTTTAAGCTGGTCAAACACAATTTTTAACCATATATTCTTTGGGACCTACAACTTTTATTTATTTTTTACCACAAAATCCTTGAAATCTAAAAGCACTTAAAAGCTTAGCTAAACAAGCACTGCAATTGCTAGCACCGAAGAAATAGATACTTACAGCCGCATGTCTGCCGAAAGCTAGGGCAAATCGGTATATCAATTCCATTGGATCAGGCAGCTCAAAATCTCCTAATCAAGACAACAAAACTGGCATAAATGCCATCACAACCATCGCAAATAAAAAATCAAGAAATCCATACCAGTGATCACTACTTTGGCAAGTTCCTCGGCATTTCCCACTTCATAAAGAAATGCTCTCTCAATTTGAGAACAGATCTCCACCAGCCCCTTGGTGTTAGCAGTGTCACGAGACTCTTGGACAACAGGATTATGCTGCACCTTTGAGATTATCCTCAATTTTGTGGTCTCTTGTGCCAGACTTCGTTCAACAGCTGACGCTGCTTGAGCGTGACAAATATGCAATTGCTTCCATATGGCAAGAATAATAAGCTGAATTGAGAGTGCATCTAGATATTTTTCTGCTTCAATCTAGCAAAAAACAGCGACATCAACTAGCTCTTCACGTTAATAACATAAGCAGTTAAATTTGCAGAGCTTCGCAAGGCCTTGCAGAGGTTAACCAAGATGACAATTCACAAAATTTTATTATTAATGCATATAGGCCTACATATTAGGTCTGAGTGAAATATTACTAGGGAATTTGTACTGTAATGCCAGAATAATAATCTAACATGACACAGAATGCTCCTTTTTATTTTACAGTTTGAAGGATGCATATAAAAGTATGATTAAAGCCTCAGTTATTTAAATATTGTCTTGCTGTAAAAGAAGTCCCATCTGTCCAAGATGAAATAAAAAGGTTTCTACAGCCAAGCAATCATAAAGATTCGTAAAAGAAGGATTTTCTTGGGAGGAGTTTGCTAGCTTCGATAATCTTCAATGCATTAAATGACTTAACAACACTGAATACCAATTCTTCGATTGATCGTTAAAGTTATCAACTGAGAATTAGTCCTCAATATGGCATTTGAAGGAGGGAAAAGATAAAGATGAAGTTTAAGCTTTTTAATTGGTCACTCCACAAGCTTATGCCGAAAGAAAGTTCTCAGCGTTAAGGTAAAGGCTACCCACACCCACAGTTCTGATTAGAATTTACAAGTGCTTGACCATAAGAGAACGAAATAATCTGGTCTGCTTAAAAAATAACATTTTTTAAAAAAGTTGTGCCAATAGGTTTGTGGAACCCACAAATACTACCACTTATACACCACTCATTCCTACCTATTTATAATATAAACTAATTATAAAAAACTAACAAACATGCTTTAAAGTTGATTTTTGCGATTATAAAAAAAACTATTAAGCATCAATAGAAAGTGATAAATAAAATTACGAGGAATTAACAATGAAAATGATGACATGGTTAAAAATAAAAAATAAGAGAAAGCAGAGCTATGGCAACACTCAAAGCAGCGCTGCATCTACAAGAGATCCACTGAAGCTGGATAAGAATATTTATACAGGCAGGCAAATATAAGAAATTCTGAGGCCAAATGCTTAATAGATGAATTAGAACATGTACAATAAAGCTTCACAGTGGGAACCCAATTTTCAAGCTCCAAAATCACGGCACGGGAGATGGTCATATTTTTGCTTTATAAAAAAAAAGGAGGAATCAAATTTACATATACATCTCAGAAAGTGCTATACATACCTTTCGGGTTACTAATTCAGTTATGGCAGATGCACAACTCTGCAATGACTTGATCCTTGTAGTGCAATCAGTAGATGACAGTTCTAAAGTGTTTACTATATTGATTGATCCCTGTGAAGTCCCAGGAGCAAAGCTGTGACTTTCTAATTCAATGTGATCCACCATATCAGTTGCTGCACCAATTATTGACAATGAAGCACTTGGTGTGGAGTTCATATGCTCAGATTTAAGTGGTGGACTGCCAGATTTAGAAGCCAAATAACTTGTCTTAGAAGCATGTACTGAAGATGACTCAATTGTCGGGACGGACACGAGGACATAATCTTGATCTGACGCCACCAAATCTACAACTATCGAGTAGGTCCAAATAACACAATGAAAAGAATATATTTAAGCAAGACCAACAGTAAATATAGGCAATGTATAGTCAAAATGAGAAAGGGAACACTAATAAAAGCACCTTTTAAGTTATAATTTACTGATCTAGGGTCTGTGGTTTTCAAAGATTCTTTCAGGTTTCCTTCTGAAAGTAGGCAGTGGTCAAGATCAGATCCAATAGTTTCTGGTTTACACGGGCCATTACTGTACTCGGAACAAAGATCCATTTTGTTAGAGAGATCAGAATATTCCCTCCTGTCAGGTTTTGAGTAGAGAGAAAATCCATAGGAGCATCTCACAGTGGAACTCCTTACAGAAGTTGGACTCTTGTCAGGCCCACTGGAATCATCATCTATACAGAAGGGAAAGCTATCTTCTGGATGAGAACTTTCTTCAGCGTTCCTTTCAGAAAGAGGGAAAACATATATTACTCTTTGATTGCTTCTTCCCACCTTTGCAAACAATTCTCTTTTCAACCAGCACAAAAATATTCTTGTGAACTCAAGATAACAAGAACTTGGATTTTAAGACCCCATTTACCTGAATGATTCACCAGACTGCCTCATAGAAAGATATGGATGGTTGAAAAATTCTTCAAACGTCAATTGCTCCACTGTGCATCAAAAGGTATCAAAAAGTAATTAGGACAGTTATTTAGATCGAATCAACAAATACTATATGAGAGTTTTTAAAATTCAAAATCCATCATATTAATCCCAGATGCTTGCTATATCTTGAAACTTGTGAGCCAAAATTGCAAATAAATGTGGCAATAAAATGCTAGTTGTAAGCCATGCAGCACAAATGGTTACTTCCAAGGAACATTAATTAATCAAAGTCTTTAATTGACACTTTCGTAGAATAACCTCGTTTTGAAGTAGACCGCGAACAGAACAAATTTATTGAAGCTAAAATAAATAGTAGACTACGTAATACTCAAAACATTGCTATCTCTTTGAGCGACATAAGAGTTCAAGGCACGAAATAACACCGGATTTAGGCTACAGGTTCCTGTAGCATGCATGTAGCACCATGTTCTTCCCTACAAATTATGTATACAGCAACAATGTCATCAACAATTGAAGGATAACTAATTTTGGGGTTATCTCTAGAGTACACAACAAGAACAAACTAAGCCTTTTTTGGAGTTGCTACATCAACTGGAGTTATCTCTAGAGCAAATAATTATGGCAAAACAATTACGAATCAGCCAAGCTATTTTTTGGAGTTATCTCTAGTAATTTTTTTTTTTTTTACTTAATTTAGTTGAAGTATAAATTATATTCATTTCAATCCCATTGGGCATGTCACAAAATCATTTATTCAATTAATATACTCAAAACTCATTAGTTCAACATGTACATCAAAATGTTAAATATGTTGAGTACCTGGATTGCAGCGTAGCAATTTCCTACACAAGACGATGCAGTGAGGATTCAAATTCTTCACGTCAGGTGGAATTGCAACTCAGTTGATTTTATAATGTTCTGGAGCAGCTGGAAAATGGATTAAAGGATTGGATTTGTGATTGAATTTTAACCAAAACAGTGTCATATGAAACACCAAGATAACAATTATAGTTGCATGAAAAGGGTAAAATAGACAAACTTGTATCTGATTGTTCCCCTTATATGGGGTTTTCGCGGTGACAAGCTGAAATAGAATGGCGCCAACACTCCAGAGATCTGCCTGCATTTTTAGAGTAGAATAAATACAAAATAAGATGATGGATGGCTGCTGCATATCTAAAAGATGAATGTCACCTTTGCGTCATACTTTTGCAGTTGCATAATCTCAGGAGCCATATAGAGTGGTGAACCGCATAAGGTTTCTACAAGGCCTCTAGGTTGTAGAGATCTGGCAAAAGGAAAAGGAACTGATGAACTGGAACTTCGTCTTTATGCAAATAATCAAGCCAATGTATCTTAATTCATACCAAAGTGAGTGCATACATTAGTAGATACCAATAAATTAACCACTAATTATTCAAGTACATAAAATATAATCGGGTATAGGAGGGAATGTACCAGCATGCACGTTAAACAACCAAAAGGGATGGGTGAGAGCAATTATACAATATGAACGCTTAATGAAGTAATTCCAAAATTAAAACTGATAAAAAGAAATAATCAAGAAAATCTCCTAAACAAAAGAATTGGACTATCGCATTATTAAGAAGCCTCCTATCATACTACAATGGTTTGACCTAAATTATTCTAGTGTTTTCCTGCCACAATCGTGATTTATGCATTATTCAAGATCACAATTCCAGCTAAGGCCAAGCCTAAGAGCACCATACTTTTCAGTTAAGTAGAGAAGATTATCCTTGAGTTCTTATATACTGACACTTCAAAATCATTATCATGAACTTCAATATAATCATACAAAAAAGATGAGTCAACCGAAATAATGAAATGCAAAATGAGAGTATGTTACAGTATAATTTGATGTGCCTACTGTCTTCAATAATCACAAGGGTAGGGATGACAAGCCAGGAAACAATTATGTCAAAGGCTATATCTCTACCTTGCATAGCCAAAATCAGCAATCTTGGAATATGTCAATATAAAATATCCATTTTGCACTAAGAAGAACATTACTGCAGAAAACTTGACGTCATTCCTTCCAAAAGTATAACACATTAAGAAAAGAAAACGCACGGAGCTTTCACTTATAAGAATTAAAATGATTAATAAAACACAGACATGCAGAAAAGCACATTAGATCATTACAAAAATTCAATTGTTCTTTTACTGCTATTGCACGACAATCCAACTTATTCCACGGCTCCATCTTACATATAAAATAAAGCAATTCCATGGAATTTATTGTTATAGAGCAAAGATCTGTGAAGAATAAAGAAGAAAAAGAGATCTCTACAGAAAAAAGTTCAGCTACGTAACAAATTTAACGTCAACTTAAGGGAAGACACTGTCAAGAAGCAAAGTACTTCTTCATGAATCTTACTGACATGAAGGGCTTAACCTGGACGCACATACCTCAATATTGTTAGCCTATAACTTTATTAGTAATACACCTCTTAGAAAAAGAAATACTTCTAGCATTAATTATTAAAAGGATTTTTATTTTATTTTTTTGTAATTCAAATTCATTGAGGAATTTTCTATGTCATTGAAGTTGATAATAAGTTCATATAATCAAAAGGAGTGAAAAAATAGAAGCAATTATAAAGATTAGATGCACTATAACATTTCCTATTCCAGACATGAGGGAGGAAGAGACAAGGGGTAGATAAACTTAGATGTCAGAACTTTATCCGAGAGTGTACACTTTCATGGCAATAGGTAGGATGAACCGGAGAAATAAGTACATCAGAGAAGGAGCTGAATTTTCATTACGTTGTTCTTTTGTCTAAAGACATCTTTTATCCCTCAATCTAAAGATGTCTATATAAAGCTGTGGGTTGAAATACCATGTTTACTTTTATTAAAACAATCACAGGATTAAGTAGAAGTATAAGTGTAAGAATGAATTTCAATGCATACCTGGGGCTTTAGATCTCGATGTATAAGGTTGTTCTCACGAAGAATTTTTAGACCCTCCGCTGTAGCATGTAGCATATTTAAGTAAACACAATGAGAATTGCATTCTAGAGTGAACCACAATCCAAGTGGTGGAAAAAAGAAAAAGAGATACCTAGCTGCTGCATAAAGTGTTTTGCAATTGCTTCAGGGATTCGGCCATGATGTTGGTTAATATACATCGAAAGGTCACCCCCTCTGCAGTACTCCAAAATGATGTACATCTTTCCATATTCCTAATAAATTTGCAAAGTGATTATTGTTTCGATGAAGATGCCTATGCCATTGTGTGTTGCATCTGTCCTATAGGATTCAAGCACATGAAGGTGCACCAAAAATAACATTGCAAATGGTATACTACTCAAAAGGTCAGAAGGCATATCCTAATCTAACCAAAGTGATCATCGAGAGCAGCCCAAAAGAGTAATTAGTGCCTTAGTCATTTTTTGTAATGAGTAAAAATTTTATTCAAAGACAATAACAGCAAACCACCCACTGATACATATAAAAGTAAATTCAAAACCAACCAGTCATAAAAAATTGTACACCCGCAAGTCCAGAAGCATAAGAAACTGCAAATTCTAATGTTTAACCCTCAATCTCAACAAAAGGAACACTTGTCATTTTCCTTTTCTCTAGGTTGACCATCATAATTCTGTTCTGATTCATTTCCATTTCCATTCTCCCACTTTAGCCTTTTGGAGTTTTCTGTCTAAGTTTGGCAATGGCCTAGTTCTTTCTCTATCACTATCTCAATTTCATTCACGCAACCCAGTTAATCTTATGTCTTTGTTTACAGCAAAAGAAAAAAAATACAGTGGAAAGAAATTCTACTAAAACATAATACCTAATTTAATGATTGCGTAATTCTCGCATTCATATTGAATGCAGACTATTCGGTTCCTACTTTGTAGTCACTATCCCAAAAAACTACACCACGTTGTTCTTAAAAAAAACTACAACCACAGGCATTGACACTTATACTCCCAACGATGAAATAAAACTGCCAAATCTCATTCCCAGAAAACTAAAATACCAAAGCCTTAAAATGAACAGAACATTAAAAAAGGCAATGGACTAGACCTCGATCATGTCGTGCAAGCGAATGATGTTAGGGTGATTGATTTTCTTGAGGATGAAAATCTCGGACTTGAGGCTCTCTCGGAGTTTGTAATTCAACCTGGAAGTAATGATCTCCTTAATTGCCACTTCGGTTCCGTTGACGCGATGTCGTGCATGCCATACTGTCGAGAACGACCCTGCTCCTATCTGCTTCCCCACCACGTAATCCCCCACCGTACAATACCCCCCGCCACCGCTACCCTTCGTCAATTGAGCCATTGAAATTTCCAATTATTTCAGCTGAAAGAAGTAAGAAGACGAAGACGAAGACCAAGGGTTTGGCTTTTCTTCTTTCTCTTTATACTCTTCTACTTTTTGAGTTTCTATCGAGTGGTCAGGAGATGTGGTGCGAAGGCAGGTGGAAGTGACGAGGAGAGTAGTGGACGCGTGTTTTAAATTGGATAAATTGCACAAACGGTCCCAGTACCTCACACTTCTTGCACTTTTTACTTTTTATTTTGTTATCTTGATATTTAACTGCTCAATATTCCATCTAAGTACATTTCGTCACCCCTCCATCCCAAAAAATCGATTCATTCGATTGACTTCAGTTTCTCGTATGTCTATGAAAAGATACAACCATAACGCAGAATCTGAACAATTTTACTTGAAGATTGTCGTCACTTGCTTTGACGACTCAATATTAAAGCCTTGCATACATTAAGAATAGAAATAATTGCACAAACAACCTTGTAATGCAAGATGAAAACATGATCGCGTTGGAAAATCCCTTTATATCCAAGGAAAAAACGTGTCTTCTAAAATTTAAAAGAGCAAAATAAATCTCAAAAGATGAAAAACAGAAGAAAATATAATCTCTTCTTATCAACCCATTAGCATGGCGGTCCATAAATGTATAATGTGGTAGCTTGTGCTTGTTCGGATTTCATTATAATTAGTTGAAATTATAATCTGATAGAATTGAATTGTGAATAAATGGATTGTAGTTGTGAGTCCTACAAAATTTGTAGTTAAAATTAAAGTTTTGACATTAACATTTACGTTATAGTATTCTCATCACAAAATCCAAACAGTTACTAGATGTAAAGAAGATAAGCATTCTCTTAGATCACCTAAATCGAATGAGAGTATATGTAGATGAAATTCAACTCATAAGTTTGCAATGACAAATTCTACATTGTATATGTGACTATCATATTTAACAGTGAATTTTAGTCATGTTACTTGATTTCTCACCATGTAAGCACTTTTATTAAGGGATAATTGTAGCGATGGTTTCAAACATTTCAATTTTTCAAATATGTGTATGTTTTATTCATATCTATGATTTGTAGCAACGTTGGTCCCAAACCTTTCAAATTGATGCGACGAAAGGATCTCTGGACAATTTTTGAAAAATAAATTCGTTAGTTAACCAAAAATCAATTATTGACCATAATTTGACCAAATTTTAAAATGATAAAATGGGCTTTTAACATTTTATTTGCATCAACAGTTTCAAACCATTCAAAAATGTTTGGCGGAAGTTTCAAACCTTAATAAATGTGCACTGAAAAGATCTCTACCAATTTCAACCCAAAAATCTTTTTCTGTTGATAAGAATATATATTTTTTTTTTCTCTACCCACAACATCTAACCCCTAACATTACTCATTGGTAGGTGTGAAACCTTCGCCACAGCCATTAGTGTTAATTTGGAAGAGAAATTATTTATTCTTATTTATTTATTCTCAATTCTTTGAAGGTTCGAGGAAATGTAGTTGATGGGAATACGAAAAACGGAACGGAGTCCACGGGTTGGAGGAAATGAGGTGACAATGACAACAATTTTTAGGCTTACCAATCAAGGCATAGGAGATTTGTTTTATGGGCAGATTATGGGTTTGGAGTTGAGGTTAGGTGGATCAAAAAAGATGAATATCTTTTGTCGACCTTAATTTTATAGCATCATTAGCATTGCTGTTACCTCATTTCCTCCAATAGCTAGTTTTGGATTGAGGTTGGGTTGATCGGGATTCGGGATTGATTCTAACATTTCAATTTCAAGGTTAGTATTATTCGGAGAAGAAAAAAAAAAAAACACCACGACAAACGTTTTTTATTACCACCGAAGATCAATGTTGCAAAATGAGGAATGATTTGATGTTACAGGATCTGATTGGTTCCTTGCTGGATTTCTTGGTCATGGTCAAAAAGCATGTTCTTATTTTGTAGTGTCAATTGGTGACAAGAAAGTGCAAAATTTATTTCTAATCAAATAATTTGGTTGATAGATGGTGTCCCCTCGTTCTCGTCTATAGGTATAGAATGATCTTGTTACATATATATCAATATTTACATAATAAATTACATAATATTATATTAAACTATATCATTTGTCAATTTAAAATACAATCAATTTATTCATCCCCTGTCTATCTATTGCCGTCCATCCTCACCCTAACCCGTTTCCTTCTCCGAAAGATGATGGGGGCAATAAGAGACCTTTTGTCTCCTAAAAAAAAGAGTTATGTTTTTAATTTGTATTATAATTAAAAATAAATTTATAATTTTTTTTTAATTTTTTAACACTCAGATGAACGAAACATTCATTAGAGATCAAGTAGCTATAAAGTGGCGTTATTTCACAAAGTGGGGACAGAATATGATTAAAATGAAGAACGGAATGAAGTGGAAGTTTCTCGAAAAGAATAGCGCAGGACACGTGTGCGTTTATCACCGGTTGATGCCTGTAAAAGCTCCTTTGGTTTTTTATACACACTTTATCATTCAGTCCTATAATTTATTTTAATTCATTTACACGTTCTTTTAATCTAAAAATTTTGGACCATGGAGAAACTTTTGTTCCCCCAACTTATCACAGTGGTTTGACCACTCAAACTTATGGAACTCGTTCGAGAGTTGTCATCACCTCGTTTAGAATTTCATGCCTGTTTGGTACAAATTAAAATTTGAGGTCAAAATCAACAATTAATTTTAATCACAATTTTATGGCATCCACAATTATTTAACTACATATTTTATTAACTTTTATTAAAATTTATAAAAATAATAATATAATTTTAATCTACATCAAGCAGTCTATAGGCATAGTGATCTTAAAAGAATTTGATATACAATTTATGTTTGGATCTTTAAACAATCTTAATAATCCTCTGAGGTCATCATATATTATAAAAGATCTAGCAACTGTGCACTTGGGCAAGTTTAATAAAAGTCTTCATGACTGTGTGGAAAGTTGATCTCACTAACTCGTAAACTTGTACCAATATTTTGTGTTAACTTATCGAGTTTTGCTGCTTGTACAGGGTCAACTGATTACACCAATATGATGGATTTACACGAAAATTAGTTTTAATCTCTAGGAAGGTACTACACTGAGAAAGAGAGGAGTCGAGGAGCAGGGATGGGATATTAATTGAGTTGGGCACAAGCCTTGGCCTCAGCATGGGGCTTCATGCTATTGATAGGTCTTCTTTGCTGTTGCCTTAGTGCCAAAACCCAGTCTCATCAAGACTCGAGCAGTGGTTGTGGGTGTGTAAATTGTCATCCTGAATATAATTTCGTCCCAACAATGATTTTTATGTGCAGGTATCTTTCTTTACCATCATCTAAATATTCTCAATTTTTTATGTATTTGGACTGTACATCACATATAAGTAATTTTGCCTGGGCCAGGCACAACAAGACACAGAATTCTCGCCTACATGTATAGAGAATTGAGTTTGATTCTTGCTGTTCGCAGATGTATGAATTGAACGACACAAGATTGTATTCTTAGCATATAGATCAAGTCAAATGACATAAATCCAGCTTGTACTTCAAGGTGAGATATATCTTAGCACACGGTCATAACTTTGGCACCATAGAATGAATGAAAATTTAAAAAATAATTTGAACTCCTTAAGAGCCAATTTGACAAATTATTGTAGAAAAAAGAGTTTTGAATAGTGATTTTCAAGGGAATGCGTGGTTAAAAAGTTCGAAAAAGTTTTTGGCATACGTGTCGAATATTTTATTGTGTGAACGTGTGGTTGAAAATGATCTTGTAACAAACCATAAAATAAATTAATAGTTGTCAAACAGGCACTAAATATCAAGACAAATTTCAAGCTTCAAAGGAAGCATGACTGACAAACATTATATTTCCCGAGATGAAATTACAAACAAGTAGCAATGATAAGATGTCAGAACATCAATGTCTATCCGTGTTTTAACTAAGAATGCTTGCATTAAAGCCTGCTTAGATACACAAATTTATTTCAAGTTCATAATATTGTAGATGATGACAATATGAAATATTTGCCAATCCTTCCATAAATGTATCATTAAACAGCAAGCTTAAAGCTCACCATCCCACAGATCTTCAACAGTTTTGTAAGAGCCGAACTTCTCATCGACGAATGAAGTACCTCTAAGCAGTCTTGCCTGCCAAGATAGAAAAAAAGCATTTTATAAGAACTGAAGAAGGAAAAGGCCTAAGCTGTCAAAATTTTGTTCGCTGTGTAGAAAACAGTCTAGATGTGAAGCATCTGGGCAAAAATTTTAACATCAGAATCTTAATTGTTGGTGATGCTGTATACATGTTTGAATTATATTGGTTAGTAAAGGAAGAAACATAATAGTTAAATCATAAAATTTCTAAGTAGAACTCTTTATCTAATATTTAACTCTTCTCAGCTGTATTTGCAAAATAGATTGTTGCATTATTTATAGCTGCCAGTCAGAAGAAACATACCCATAAAATTTCAAAGGGTTTAATGCAACTGACAATAACTTGCCTGATCAATTTTGGAGAACTTGGCAAATAAGTCATTGGGTATAGACCAATCAAAAACATCAAAGTTCTCTTTAATCCTTGATTCATGTGTGCTCTTGGGAAGTACACTATGGCCCATCTGTAAACCCCATCGAATGGCAACCTGTGCGGGTGTTTTACCCAATTTTTCTGCAGTAGTAACTATAACAGGATGTTTGATGACATCGCTTTTAAGCCATACCGTGCCAGGCGAGCCAAGTGGTGAATATCCCTTAAGAAAAATTAACAGGTTAATCAAAATACAATGAATCAAAGATAAACCGGTCTCCGTTTGATATATAACAATTTGATATATAACGCCCCCCCCCCCCCCCCCCCCCACACACAAAAACCACATATAAAAAAAGGTTTCCCCATTGCTTGGTTCATTCTAAGTTAAACGAGTTTAGCCAACTCACAGAGAGGTGAACTCCCTTGGATTTACAGAATTCTTGCAGTTTGGTCTGCTGCCATGATGGATGGCACTCAACTTGGTTGACAGCTGGTGGAATGCGAGCTACATCCAATAGATCACCCAGCTTTTTGGTGGAGAAATTGCTAACCCCAATAGCCCGGGCCTTACCAGTATCATAGAGTGCTTCCATGGCCTTCCATGTGTTTGGTATATCCACAGGAACAAGATCTTCTGGTTTAAAGCCAACAGACCCCTTCCTCCTCCGGGCAGGCCAATGAATCTTCACAAGTAGACAGATTGATTCAGTAGCCTAATGATATAACTTTCAAAAAGAGATACAAAATGTCCCCTCAAAAGAGAGAGCCAATTATACAACCCCTTAAATATCTTACACATCGTTTCAACTTCGAAAACCAAGTAAGCAACTAAATAACCATTAGTTAAAGCAGCTTTAATTGTCTTCATAACTCAACAAGAGCTTTAAGGTTACTATAGAAGATGTCTACAGATTAAGGAACCTGAATTATTATGGATATAAACATTTATTTGATTCAGATCTTGCATCCACTCTTAAATGGTAAAAACTTAATAAAAGGTTAATATCATGAAAAATTACGTACAAGATACAGATCAAGATAGTCAAGTTGCAATTCTTCCAATGATTTATCTAATGCCACGGGTACATCTTCTGGTGCATGATCGGCACACCTGCAGAGATTAAGAGGTCAGTTCTAGCTTGAATGCTCAAAAAGTTAACAGTAAAAACCAGGTGTTAAAGAGAAGTGTAAGATGAAGCAATTAAGTATGAACTATAATGTTTAAGTATCTCAAGACTAACAACGCATCACACCCAAAAAGAAAGTGAAGTGGCAAGTTCAAAGAGAGTATTATATATTATATACCCATACAGATTACAAAAGTGAATGTACAATTGCACAATGCACATCCCTTATAGTGGAAAACTAATTTCTGCCCCAATATAATGGAAGATGTGCTAGTTACACTTCAAAATTGAAGTGTCTCACATTAACAAGTTTCATCAATAAGCTTTAAATAGCAATTAATCATATTCAAATATTAAAAAATCACACGGGAGTTCTGCATTCTCCTAAATGAAGTCAGAACCAGATCACTTCTTGAATACTTGTCAAAATAATTCGATTACCAGAGTTTGGAGGTAATAAATAAATCCTCCCTCTTCACAACTCCATCATCAAACATCTTCTTTAAAACTGAACCTATCTGCAAAGAAGAAACAGAAGATGAGTCTCACATACATATATATAGTCAGTCATGGCGTGCCTGTGAATATGGAGTCCCATTTTGACCCTAAATGTATCTTGAACCAAAATGGGTCACAAGCCTTATTAACTCCATGATACTGTTGTGTATAATCTTTAAGCTATTAGAGATATTTTCCAAGGCAGTCTGCCAGTGAAATACTAATCCACTACCCTCAAGTTAAATTACATTTATCATTTCAGGAGAAGAGAAATCAGTAAACACACAAACAGCTTACTAATGTATCTTTACATAGAATAAAAATGGATTTTATGCCTGAATGACAGGGATAGAATGAAAAACATACCTCCTTTTCATTTCCATACACTCGAGCGCAGTCAATATGGCGGTACCCAACCTGCATAAAAGTACTAGGGATTGATTAACTGAAAGTTTCCTATAAAATTACAGAAAGACAGTAATTCAGACTTCCTAACTAGAAATTTCTAAGAATGTGCACACAACATTTTTTTATTTTTTTTCACAGTAAAGTGGCTATATTTTCCATTAAATTTCATCTGCTCATGCATGAGATGAAAAGATATCTGTGCTAACCACAATTGATATCAAACTTGAGCAGACCAAACCCAAACACTTATAGCTTTCGACTCTCACATTTTCCATTTTCATGATTCAATCTCAGCATAATAATCACCAGAAATGATATAACAATCTCACCACAGTCGCCATTGCTGTTTCTCTGAGTTAATGCATTGGCTAACAGCAAAATTAATAACATAAAAAAAGTATGAAGGCTGCAACAAATATTCGACATACAGACTTATGCAATGATCCTCCTGATATTAAGCACGTAGTCCACTCCTAGGCTCTAGCAGTGGAACGTTACTTATCACTGTAAGCAATTTACCAGCCAATATATCATCACAAATTCTGGACGAACATTGACGTACGGATTGCAAGTTAGTGCAACCACCTTTCCCAAAAGCTATAGTTGATATGAGATGTGCAATTAAGCTCTATATCACCCAGGATCAGGCCCAAATATCCACCCAAGCACTATTCCTTTGAGGGTCAATCACCTTATACATTAGACCCACCCCATGTTCAATTGGTCAGTGCTGCTCCGCATCAAACATCCTCTCCAATTCCTTTTTAATGTCCTATTTTTTGTTCGATCAAATCACTGAAGTCGGAGTGGAAGCAAAACCCCAAAACATTTTCTAACAAAATCTGCTTCAAAATTGGCTCAAAGTTTCTAATACGCACATCTCTAGACTCTAAATGTCCTAAATAATCTCATTATACATTTAAAAATAATTAAAAAAATATCAATTACACAATTAATTAATCGCATAAAAACCTACTCACAGGTCACAACTGGAACAAAATGAACACAACCAACATTTCGATATGCACGAGTTCACAAGAGGGGAAAAAAAGAAAAGAATAGAAAAGTTATCCGTATATATTTCCCCATACAAGTTCAATTAAGTTCCAGGGAAGATAAATGTAATCACACACGAAGAGACACACATATTCATATACACACGACCGGCATATATAATGTACATGATGTAGGTAGAGAGACCTTGACGGCGATTTCAACAGCTTGACCGACGAGGCCAGGCTCGGACTGCCACGTGCCGAGGCCGACTGAGGGAATTTTTGCTCCGGTGTTCAACTCGAAACATGGAATCTCCTTCGCCATTATCGAGATTCACGATTTTTTTGTAGAGACAGAAATTGAACCAACAGAGGAAATGTCGAATGAATACAGCACTAAAAGCGACAGAGTGAGGACAGAGAAGATTTTCTATCCTTATAAGCGGGACAATAGAGATTCTTTGACTATCTTGATCGTCAATTCCACCATGCGTGCAATATCTACGGCTAATATCGCTGGAGAGAAGCCTGGCCGGCTTTGGCATATCTTGAGCGTTAATTCGAGTTTCCGTTACAACAAAACGCTCAAAAGAAGGTGGGCTGTGGAGTAAATACCCATTTTTAATGGACTGGACGGCAGCGTGGGTCATCTCAAGTGGGCCTACGACTGTGGTCTTATTGAATCTATAAATAATAAATGGGAAAAATTCATATATAATAGATCAAGTGTAACACATTTGAAAACGAAGAATAAGGTTTAAAATTTCAAAAGGCAGATTTTTTAAAATTTTATTTATAAACTAATTAATTAAACATTTATTTTATTAATTAAATATATTAAGATCACAATTTTATATAATTTGATCACAAATTATAAATCAATTGATCACACATTATTTCTCAACCACAATAAACAAATTTATAAGTCACAAATTTATTTCACGATCATAAATTAAAATTTTTATAGGTCATAATTTATTCATCGATCACAAATTTATCAAATTAATAAGTTACATATTATTCATTGTCACAAATCACAAATTTACAAGTCGCGACTATTTAAGGTAAAAAAATATCTAATTAATTAGTCAAAAATTAATTTTCGATCAATTTATCAAATTTTTTGTCACAACAAAACAATTTTTTAGGTCACACGTTATTTATTAATCACAAATTATTTATTTCATTGACCACACACTATTTACTAATCATACATTAACCAATTTATTAGTTTCAATCAACCAAAAATAATTTGTGACCATTGCCGCCGCCACCATCACAACCGTAGCTGCATCCACCACATAGCAATTGCGGCTGTAGCCACAACCATCGCCACTTGTGACCATGACCACCATTACAGTGTCATCAGAATTGCTACTTTACCACCACAACTAGCACCACCTCACCACCAACAAATCAGATCCAAAATGCCAACACCAACCCACAATCGCCATCATCTCACCACCGTCGTCGCCGCCGCCATCACCACAACCACCATTTCCAACCAACACTCCTTCACTATCGCCACCACCATTTTTTAGCCCCAGGTTTTATGTTCTACTTATTTCTTCAATTAGGAAAACAAAGCTTACAAAATTGAATAAGCAACTAATTATGGTGTATTTTTTTGGGCAGCATCTCATAACGTGAAACTGCAAAAAAACCTAATCTCAGATCCGACCATACCAACACCTCTCCGCAACCGCTAAATCCAACACCATCACCGCACCAGCAACTAGCCAAAGGGTCTCCCTACCGCTAGATCCACCCTCACTCCTTCAACATCGCCTATTATGCCAATCCATCCTCCTTCCCAACACCTCCACCGCACCATCAACAAAAACCACCCCAAACCCCCAACACCACCAAAATATGGAAAACCATCACCATCACTACCACTCCAGTAACCAAAACCACCTCACCGTTGTCGCCAAATCCACCTCGCCTGCACCAACCACCTGTAGCAGCACCATCACCACTGAACTGCAGCAGCGACATGGATGAAGCTGCTCTACGACGTAGTGTCATTGCGACACTACAGCAACGACGGGTGCTACAACATTGAGCAACAGTCGCAGCGTTGTAGTGGCATGAGCATCGTCGCCACAATGTCGTTCAGGTCACCACAGTGGTGTCATTACCGCAACAACAATGGTCTCCCTTCCAGTGTTTGTGATGGAGAGGCAGTGGCAGTGATCTCCCGAAAGAGAAAATGGAGGAAAAAGGATTATGGGGATGGGGATGTCAACGAGTCGAAACTTTTTGCATGGGCTCAGCTTGAGTAAAAACACTTCGAGCTTTTCGTGGCCCAAGCGGAGTCGAGCAAATGCTCAGCCAAAAAATTTAGGTGCAACCAAGCTTTTGATAGCGAGCCGAGCCTGCTCGATTTTTAAAAAAAAAAAAATTGTGTAATTTATACGTATTATAAATAATAACTAAATAATAGCATATTAAAAAATTATAGCTAAAATTAAAAGAAAAAAAATTAAAAAAAGAAGAATTGGTAGACAAGTTTTTTTGTAGGCTTACGGGCCGGGCTGGATTGAGCCGACACCCCAAAATGGGGCTTGGCCCCACCGAGCCACGAGCCAGCCTGACTCGGGCTTTTTCCAAGTTGAGCCCGAGCTGACAAGCTATTTTGCCATCCTGGGGATGGGGATGAGAATGTATATTAATTACTGTTAATTTTTTTTTAATTATCATCTGATTTTTGTATAAAAATATTTTAAATCTTATTTTTGAAAATGGAACTTAAAAAGCAGGATTTTTGTGTAATTTCCACATAATAAAATATGGATATTAAATTTGTCAATAAAATGAGTTAAATATAATAATTAAATGCATTAAAAAAATTGGCAACCAATTTATAAATATTAAATAGTTTATTATTTGATCAGAGTTAAACATTAATTTCAACCGTAATAATTAAAATCAATTTTAAAAAAATTGGCAACCAATTTATAAATATAAAATAGTTTATAATTCGATCAGAGTTAAACATTAATTTCAACCGTAAATTCATTATTTTTATTCATTTATTATCCACAAATTTCGTGAGACTCGCTACTATTTTTCTTTATAAATCATTTATAAATTTGTCAGATAAAAGTTAAATTTGGTTATTGTCGTTGATTAATGAACAAGTAAGAATTTTGTCACATCAATACATAATGTATTTATGTTTGTCAAGGTAGATTCAAAGCTGAAGGCGTACAAGTAAAAAGTAAATAGTACACTCCATAACGTTCATGATGGAGTTAACCATATTGACATGATAAATTTATGAGTTAATAAACTTTTAATCTCAAACTAGTCCAACTAAACTATTAAATCTACTTGAGAGATAAACGGTATAACCTACATCAAATCTTAACATTCGTTTCTTTGTTGGATAAATTTCGAAGTTCATAGAAAGGTTAAATGATCTTGAATTGGTATGGCAAGCATGTGAGCGAATGTTGATAAATAAGTGCATGTACTTTTAACCATTTTAGAAATATCAAAATGAGTGTGCAAATTTTGTGATTTAAGTAAAGAATTTATCTAGCTACCAATTTAGGTCGCAAAACAAAAAAGTCGAACATAAAATGATACTTCGGATGTGATCAGTGGCGGAGGGAGGTGGGGGGCCTGAATTATGAAATTTTTATTTATATCATAATATATTTTTTGTTTGAAAATTTTTCGTATATTTAAATTAAGCCCTTGTTTGTTTTGAATCATGACTTTGTCATTGGGCATGACACTGACAAGAAATGGCCATATTATTGGACCATGGCATGTCATTTGTTGGTTAGTGCTTGTTACCTAATTGTATTTGTCATCCACAAGGACCACAACATCATTTTCAGCTAAATAATTGCAAACTCAGTTGCATAATTGACAAATGATCTTAATCCATGTTGATGATGTCGCGAATAGGAGGAAAGGGACAAATAGAAAAGTCAGAAAAAAGGGCCAGACCACCGGTGTGAAAATGGTTGCACCGTCCATTTTAAGGACAATGTGGTTCTTGTTTGGCCCGGACCAACTCCGCTCGGATTTATTTTATTTTTTAAACATTTTACTAAAAAAAATAGGGAAAAGAAAGGATGAACCCAAAGAGATTTTGGAGTCAATTCGGACCTCCACTTGTTTCACCCAATCTTCATCCTAATCATGGTTACAGGAGGAGGAAAATGTCTGAGATAAGTAGTTCAATAAAAGCTCTACCAAAACTTGGTTCACTCGCGAATGACTTATTCGATAAAGTCTCACTTTCGGATCATACAAAACTGTAGTAAAGGAAAGGGAGTTGAGTTTGAGCATGGTAGTTGTTCGTCAATTTTTTAAATGTACGAATTGTTACAAGTAATTTAATAATAAGTAAATTATCTTTTTTTATGAGGACCGTCCTGTTAAGTATCGAGATTAACAATCCTAACTTTATTTGAACTACCAACTTGAGAAAATATTAACTGTTAAAACTAATGGTCAAACTTATACAAAGTAAAATAATCTACATTATTTTTTGGACAATATTAATTTTAAATTTTAATTTGATGAACTAAAGTGTTAGGACTAACAATTTCATATAAGTTATCTCATTTAATCTTGCTTTTCAAGTTCAATTTCGAAGTACATATTCCATGGAATTCACTATTTTAATTAATTTGCCTACCTGAGTTTAAATTAATTATATCTACCTAAGACAACTCGTTATATATATATATAAATCTGAATAAACCCTAACTTAACAGATTGAATCACTTAAAAAAAATCAACTTCACAAATCATTGACATATTTGTCAAATATTCCCAAGCATTAATAGAAGAAGCAAAATAAGTACTTGCGCAAAATTTGAGACTTTAAATTAAAGGTTCAAATTAGGTTACATTATTTATCCCAATCAAAAGTTTAGCTACTTACCATGAAAGAGTAAAAACGAATTAAAGAAGTAAAATATATCATCAAGTTTTAAAGAAAAATTAAGAAGAAATGAATATCTTGCATAAAGTTATTTTCCCGTCCTTCTATTTCCATCGAATTAGACCAACTTTCAAAGCCCAATCACATTCTTATCATCTTGACCCACATGGCATCCGCTATACCTAAATGATCATTGCCATATGACATACCAATTAATTGGTAAATTTCGAAACAAAATATTACAGTAGGTTCTTCAACTCTATAACCTTCTCAAATTTAGTCAACCATCTTTCTATTTTGTCAGTTTTTGTCCTCATGTTTTCAACATATTCAAGTTGATCCCTTATCTTTCAATAATGTGTAAGTTGGTCATCATTCCAGGTTTCCGTATGCTTTTAGTCACTCAATTCCAGATTTTGTACGCTTATAATCCTTCCGCTTTAAATTGCCCAAGTAAGCTCCAAATAACCCTCTTTTTGCCCAATCCACCAAGAAGTCAGAGTTATACCTGCAAACATGTCTTTAAGGATCACACGCTAAAACCTCGACTTAGTCAAACAAATTGTTGAGTATTCATTAAAATTTAATTTATCGCTTGATTGAGTTTATAATATATATTCCACTTGATGCCAACTATGAGATTTAGACGTCTCATTTGAAATTGGAAGAGGGTTCATTTTTTATTTAATTAAGAAACGCATATACATGAGAAATATATATGGGTGTGCTAATTGGCTAATTTTTTGAAATAGACAAAAAGAATAAAAAATTGATCTAGTTTATTTTTAGAAACTTTTCCAAGAAAAATCCAATTGTTGGAAATTTAAAAATACGACAAACTAAAAAAATGTCCATATAGTTTGCTTTGCTTGTTTGGATTTCATTATAACCTTCTTATAATTTAAAATCAACGTCAAATATTAGCTCGTTTGATCTCTATTTTTTAAAATTCATTTTCAAAAAAATCACTTCACCCGAAATTTATTTTCAAAAAACTAAATCAAATGGGTGTTTAATTTTAAGCACACGTGCGCAATTATTATCCAGTGATTATCCACATATTTAGGGTGTGTTTGACCCACATTATTTTGGAAGAATGCATTATGAAATAGTAGATTGATGGAGAATGTGTGGTTGAAAAAGAAGAAAAATTGTTGATGTGATGGAAAATATTATTTTATTAAAGAATGTGTGGTTGAAAATAAGTAGAAAAATGAGAATAAGAATTTTAATATGTACCAAACATGGGCTTAATAAGACACATTACTCATCTTTCTTATAATTTGATTTTATTAAAACTGAAACGAGAATAAAATTGTTCCTTATTTCCCTAAATATTATGTCCTTTAATTTTACAAAAAAAGAAAAAAAATCTTTTAGAAAAAATATTTAAATGAATAAAAAATATATATATATGTAATTAATTATTTCCGCGGTGCCTCTTTAATTATAGGACTTGTGCGATTGCACCATTTAAACACCCTTAACTAGCTCTTGATTCCCCACCACCACGTACGAAATTGATTATCACATAAATATTCATAATTGTCACTCGTAAGGTTGTAGGAAGCATGTCGAGGAGTTGTTATGATCAATTTAAATTATATATAGATATAAACGAATGGTAAATTAGTGAATAGTACGTGGAGATTTCACGAAATATATTGATAAAAAAAAAACTTAAGCAATTAAAAATAGGTTATAAACAAGAGGCAAAAAAGGAAAACCTTTTTATAGGATTAACAAGGTTGCCTCATTTGGCAAAATAATATATATATATATATATATTTATTTTTTTTTCACACAAAAATACATAATTATGTACACTTCCAGATATCATTACACAACACACATCCCTTTGGTTATCCACACGAAGACGACATATACAAATAAAAATGCAAACCGTATCAAATAATACATTAACTTCCAAAAGGAAATTCCGTAATATAGCTTTTCTTGGCCTTGGGCACGTAACATCAGTCGGTGGCACGGCGAAAGGTCAAATGCCTCGCCGGTGACTGTACGCCGGTTGCTACCACCCTGTTAGTGGTGGAGGGAGGCGGAGAACGAGTAAAGAAAAGCTTTAGATCCGAAATATGGAACCGTCCCGAGTCGCCCGGAAGTCTCACGTAGGAAGCAGAAGGCGATTCAGTTAGCCATGTCCCCTTCTCTCCTTGTCCTCCATTTTTGTACTGCGTTATAGCTTTGTATACGTAAGGAATCAAACCCTCCATACCATATATTTTGTATGTTCAAATCTGTGTGTGAGAAGATTGGTTTAAAAAGGAGAGTGAGAGGTTGACGTGGACTACTGTGTTGGGTTGGAGTCTAGCTGGTTATGTTGCAAAACAAAACGCCTCGCACGAACCATTGAAGGAGATTTTGAAAGCTACATTTAAGCTACAATCCTCGTTACAACTCACCAAATCTTATTAGAATAATTCTACATCTTATGCATTACTATACATGTTTATTGGTCGGTTGACACTAATATAATTTAGTATATTTTTTTTGTTCTCTCTCAAATGAGAAATTTGAGACCTTTCTTTCGGCCACGCTACGTATACATAATGATTTACATACACATGATTTTGTGAGATATGATTCAATCAGAATTTCCTCAATCAAATTTAAAAAAAAAAAAAACTTCACTTCACCACTCTCTTTTTGACACATCATCTATGTGTAAATTATTATGTAACTACTTATGTTTAAGTAGTATTATTCTTTTTATATATGCTAAGCTCCTATCTCGTTTAGCTAAAAATCAAAATTTTAGTAAATTTTAATAAAAGTTAATGAAATATATAATTGAAAAATTAATAAAAGTGTTAATTTAACGTGGTGGATTTTACAAAATGCATGTTTGAAAATGAGTGAGAGAAAATGAGTGCAAAATTTTATGTCCCATGAAATGTATTGTTATAAATGACTTTGTGAAAAAATGAGTTTAAAAAATTAAGGACAAATGGGGACTAAAATTCAACAGATGATATGGTGCGAGCAAACTAGCATCACTAAAAATAAAATGCATCTCCTAATAGTTCAAGCTTTCAATATTTTATACAAGGTGATTCAGCTTGTTACTTCACAAATTTTTTATGAATTATAAATTTTCAGAATTTGCAGTATTGGATTAAGTTAGCTCATCCGTCGTTCTCACGAGGCCTGCAGGCAATCGGGCTCAATACATCGAAGCCATATCTTTTATGATATAAGATCATGATTCATTCTGAAGTTTTCAGATATGACAAAATAAAACATGTTTGTGAGCAATGATTAAAAGGGTTATTTGAATTCTTCGAGCAATTGATTTGCTAGGGACAGACTGTTTATGCCATTCGTATAGGAGAAATCATTTTTGGGTTGTTAGTGTTCCATTTTTTTTTTCAAAAAAAAGGGGGGGCATTTTGCAATAATTTTATGATTGAGAATGTATGTTAAAAAAAAAAAAGAAATTTTTTTCAGTTTGCGTGTAATATTATTTTATTAAAGAATATGTGATTAAAACGTGGTTAGATACTGTTCAATAATGTAATTTGATGAAAACATGGGGCTCAAACAAGAAAGCTCTTTCACGGGGTGCCTTTCTTCTTAACATAGAAAGGGACACCGTGCGGCAGTAGTCTGCTCCGCTAGACTACCTTCCGCCTACTCTCGGTCGTTTCGGAACGAAAGTAAAATTTGATTACAA